>JAGQAX010000010.1:1367892-1634678 GCA_019142605.1 Cephalopholis sonnerati
TTGAGAAGGAAGTCCTTTTTCTCTACACTTTGTGTTTCTATCATTGTTGATAAGATGGAGTTAACAGACATCCTGTTATCATCTCCAATACAATCACTGAGAGTCAGGACAATGATGTCATCATGCTAAATGTCATGTCAATGTTGAGAGTTCCTCAGCACATGATGAAGATGAAGGACCAATGATGTGAAGGCCCAGATCCATCAGAGTATCAATGTTCTTCCTCTGTCTCCTCCCCTCTCACTGCAGACATGAAACACTGGCTGAGAAACATCCTGATTCTGACTCTCTGTCTAGGTAACTCTTTAAACCTACTGATTGTTCTCCTTTAATCAATCATCTTTATTGATTCATCTCTTCCTCTGCATGTTCTCTTCTTCCCCAGAGTGTAAAGGAGAAGACAGAGTGATCCAGCCAACAGGAGATGTCATCGCTACTGAAGGACACACTGTTACACTTGGCTGTACATTTGAGACCAGTGCTACAGGTCCAACTTTGTTCTGGTACAAACAGGATGGAAACAACAGCCCCAAATTCATCCTGAGCCGCTTTAAAGGGGATGAAGGAAACACACCAGATGAGTCCAGAGAGAGATTTTCATCCACACTGAATTCCACCTTCAGATCAGTTCCTCTGAAGATCCAGAAGCTTCAGCTGTCTGACTCTGCTGTGTACTACTGTGCTCTGCAGCCCACAGTGACAGGAAACACCAAAACTCTGTACAAAAACATTATGAGCAAAGACAACACAATACTCCACAACATCCACTAGAGGGAGTCACACACTGTTAGACTTCAGTAGGTTGTGATGATGCAGGTTAGATGATTTGTAGTGATGATAAAAACAACAGAAAATAAAGCACTGAAGTTTAAACAGTCTGAGGGAATGTGTTGTTGTGTTCAACACTAACTGATCATAATGAGGTGTTGTCAGATATTATTTATATGAGCAATATCTCATGAATGACTGTAAAGGAAAAATCTCTTCAGTCAAACAGAGCTCAAACTCAATTCTGTGGTTCAAATATTACTGTGAGTAACTCTCTTACGTATGCATAACTTCCTAAATCTCAAACTATTTCAAGTATATTTAATTTCTCAAAAATATGATGATGAAATGTAACACTGAGTCACTATATTTACTGTTAGATTTAATTCCATTATTGACAAATAAACAATTTGAATAAAGTATCTCCATGAACAGGTTGTCATCACAGACTCAGGTTTGATTGGTTTATGTTTATAAAAGAAGTTTCTCTGATGTTCTGTCAGGCTGTGATTTCTTGTGGTGTACCACATGGTTCAATCTTGGATCCTCTCATTTTATATTTACATGTTGTCTTTAGATCAAGTTACGTTTAAATCAAACATCCATTTCTATTATATTGCTGACAATAGGTGCTTATATATTCCATTTCGTACAGCAGCTCCACAGGGGACTGTGCTGTCTCCCTCCTTTTCACTTCGTGCACCTCAGACTTTCAGGTAAACGTCAGGTTATGACACTTGCAGAAATCTCCTGATGACTGTGCAGTGGTTGGGTGTAGAGGTGATGGACATGAGGAGGAGTACAGAGCACTGGTGGACGAGTGTGCAAAGTGGGCTGGAAGAAATCATCTGCTTCTCAAAGTATACAAGACCAGAGGGATGGAGATCCACCTCAGATTTACAACCACTGTGAGCTCTGTGAGAGGATACTGAAGTGGTGAAGGACTACAAGTACCTGGGCATCCACATCGACAACAGACTGAACTGGAAGACCAATACAGAGGCTGTTCACAAGAAGAGGATGAGCAGACACTGGGTGTTTCTCAAAGTCAGGGAAGGATCCTCAAACAGCCAAAATTGAAGGATGTTACATCATCGACCCCCACCGAAGGACTGTTCCAATGTCAAGGATTCCTCCGGATTTCCCCGAGGACTGAGTCCTTCTCTCAGAGAAACTCCAAGGATGCATGTGTGGATCCTTAGCAGGTATAAAATCCCCACAATGCTTTGCACACAATTTGCTGGAAGTAAAGGCGGAGCCTCTTCAATGAAATCTGTGCCAGCGGAGCTCGGCAGGGTTTAGATAAAAATTAATCCAAATAAATAACATTTATCATACAAGCGTGAAAAAAATACTGACAGAAACCTCAGAACTGACATTTTACAGTGTGTCCATGGCCGAGTAATGAGATTTCTAAAATAATCTGATTTAGATAAAACAGAAAAGTTTTTAAATTAATCATTTACAGCAGAGATGGAGCGCCAAGTGTCCACCTCCCCTCCTTCCCCCACTAGTCACATGATAAGCACATGATAAGTGCTTTCATTCTTTTGGTTTCAATTGGTGTCACGGTAAAGACACTGGAATATTCTGCAGGTTAAGGCATCATTGTTTAGAGGTGAACTTATTTCAGCGGATTACCTGGCTGTATAATATACAGGCAGTGGGTCAGCTGTTTCACATCAGATCTATCCATGTTACTGTAGCTGAGCGTGTGGTGATACACACATAAAATGTGGAACACTTTGAATTCACACAGTGATTCTGTGTGTGACTGTAAAGGAAGAAACCTCTTCAATGAAACAGAGCTCAAACTCAGTTCTGTGGATCAAATATTACTGTGAGTAACTCTCTTACGTATGCATAACTTCCTAAATCTAAACTTGTTCATTGAACCTTAATAATTAAGTAACTGTTAACTGTTAATTAAGAAATACTCGTTTGAGGACACTGGGACTTTATGACTGTATCATCACAACATTTTTACACAAGCCAATCAGGTGTGATAGACTGTTCCTGCAAACAAAAGAACATCCCTAGCTTGGAGTATGGAGCAAGGAAAATCCATCCAGAATTCTGAAGTGAACAAATCTCATGGCTTTTAGATATATACAGTATAACATTTATTTACAGTTTAGTTTTGCACAGCCATGTTCAGGTGGTTGAAATGAACAGAGTTGAACAGTTTTAGACTTGAACAGTGACCCCTGACCCACAGAGTTACAGAACATTGAACACATGTTGCACTGTTTGTAATTTTGTTTTTGCACGACAACGTTGAAATGAAGTGTTTTATACTTTATTACACACTTGTGACAATTAAAAATGAACCCATTGTCCTCATATGAGGACATCATTTAAAAAAAAAAAAACTATTTCCTGTTTAAAGACAATGCTTACTGTATAAGACTTATCAGGTCCTACTGATCCCAAACAGCTAGAAGAAATTAAAAATGCATAAAAACAAAAGCTGGGGTCTCAAAAAGTTAATGTTTTCCACCAGAAGAACAGACGTTATAGACGCAAAAATAATTTCTATAGCTTGAACTTTGATGGTTCAAAAGTAACAAAAGGTTCATCTCTGGCCCCGCCCACTGGTGTTTCAGTCAACCAATGAGATTGTTTGTGTCTCCAGAGCAGCAATGTTGGAGGAACTAAAAGCACCATCAGCTTGATGTTGAGGAGAAGGGCTGTGCAGCAGAGAGGCTCTTTAGTTTCTTCATTCTACTGCAGTGGAAGAACATTGCTCATCTGCTGTCTGTTTGGCTTTAACAACTCCAAAGACATGTTGCTTTACCTCTTTTTACTTTTCTTTCACTTTATAGGTGAGTGTGACAACAGAGATCAAAGCCTCATTAACCTGCTGTATTAACCACATATTTCACAACTACAGCTTTATCTGTGTAAGGCAACAATTTCTACCACAGAAGAAGACATTTGCTCATGTTTGATCTCAGAAGTCTCCTGATGGTAGAATCTCTTGCAGACTAACTGACATGAATAATACTCATTTTGCAGCCCTGGCTTCCATGAACAGCATAAAGCCACAAAGAACTGAAGAACATGTTGCAGAGGGCGCAAACATCAGCCTGACCTGTAAATATGAGGGTAATATCTACAATATCCAGTGGTACCGACAATACCAGAGATCCAGACCAGAGTTGCTGCTCTCCATCACAGAGGACGGATCAATTTCTCAAACTGTTTCTGATTTCTCAGCTCACATTAACAAAACAGAGAAACATGTTGATCTGGAGATCAACTCAGCTAAAGTGACACACTCTGCTGTGTACTACTGTGCTCTGCGGCCCACAGTGACAGGAAACAACTCAACTCTGAACAAAAACCTTCTGAGCAAAGACAACACAATATTCCACAGTGTCCACTAGAGGGAGCTGAATACTACATAACTTTGAGAGAGAATCAAACAACAGATGAGAAAAGTTGTCAGGTTAGATCTGAGAGGCAGAGACCAAAGGTGTCATCTCTCTTCACTGCTGTTTTATCCCTAAAATATCAACTGGTTTGTACGACCTGACAGTTTGCTTCTGAGGACAAAAATGACTCATAAATAACTTTCACACAATATGTTTCTCTGAACGTTTAATTTGTTGTTCAATGACTGTCACAATACAACAGGACAGTCTTTATCTGATAGTTAATCAGTTTACTCATGTTTTGCACCAGCTTGACCCAACTGGTCTTGGAGAGGTATGAAGAAAAGATGATGATTTATTATGGTGAATTAGAATTATTATACCAGCCTTTTCATGTGTATGTTGAAGCCTAGTATTGGATTTTTATATATTTAAAGCAGATGGACTGTCTCTTTTGTACCTAATTATTTTAACGTACGGCTGCTGCTGCATTCTGTTTTCAAGTGGGAGGGGATATCTCTGAATAACATCCCCAAGGTTTTTAAATCTGGTTTTACCTGTATATATAGGCAATGGCTTTTTGGTTTAAATGACTCATTAGAGCTTGCTTTCAACTCTGCCTGCTCTCACTCTGGCTGATTTGTAAAAACACAACACTTTCACAGAATGATTCAAACACAATTATATATATAAAAAAGTCTCATTTGCATGAAAATCAAAACTCACATCCAGTAGAATTTGCTGACTGAACTATGGATGATATGATGACACAGATCAAATGATGTTTCTGTGATACTCTGAAGTAATCTGAATGCAAACATGCTCCATACCATCGCTCTACCTCGCCCTACTGTCAGAGCAGTTAACAGGAAACCAAAGTGGGCATTGACGCTACAGGTGACAGTTGAGCACACTAGGCTGTCTGTGTCAATTGTTCCATCTCAAAACATGCAGGAGCCTACAATTTAAAAGTATAATGGGGCATCAGTATGCAAACATGTTAAAATCACACAGTCACACTAATATTATTTTTTGCCTCACTTGCTCGGGGTTATTCAAACATGTCAGATTCAAACTTTATTCAAACATAATTGGAGCTAGCTGGCACACATGGAGTGATAGACAGCATGAGGGGAGGAAATACAGAAATGCCTTTGATGGTAAACAAAAGGTTGCACATTGAAACATATTCTAACTGTGTTACATCAACAGCTAGCTGACAGAACACACAGTTGCTGTTATGTTACATTCCATGGAAGGTTATCCACGCAAGATGGCTGACTGTGGGAACCCTGAAGTTGGCTGACTGAACTGTTATGGAAGACATAATGTTGAAAGGCTGTGATTTTCTTGAGGTGTACCACAGGGTTAAATCCTAGGTCCTCTCATTTTGTTTTACATGCTGCCTTAAGATCAAATTATTTTCTTTGTTTTTAATATTATTTTTAAGTCTTTCTGCCTTTATTATAGTGCAGCTACAGAGAGACAGGAAAGTGGGGAGAGGGAATGACACGCAGCAAAGAGCTGCAGGTAGGAATCAAACCCAGGCTGCTGCAAAGGTCTCAGCCTACATGAGACGCACACTCTGCCAGGTGAGCTAGAGGTGGACCCAATTTAAAATTATTATCAAACACATCAGTTTCCATTTTTTTTTACTAACAATATGTGATTTTATATTCTATTAAAATCAGGTAAATATGGCAGCTGCTTTTGTGTGGTGCTGATGTTCCAGTCCTTCCTACTACTGAGAGTCTACAACTGAGATCCTTATTGCCCAAATACAGTAACTCTGTAAACCAGGTGTAATCAAATTTTGTCAAGATCTCTTTTCAAGTTGAGCCTACTGCTCAGTCAGTGTATAATATTTGATGCAGATTTTCTATCATTATCAGCTGAAGTTGGACAATGGTTAATTAATGTTTCCACATTAGAAGCTCAAATTAGCTCATTCTTCTGTTTCTAAACCCTGAAAGGTGATCCATCCTTTAAATATCAAAGCTACTTTTCTCTAACTCCCGTTATGAGTAAACCTGAGAAAAAAAAAATAAAATTAACAAACTAAAAACTTCCCACCTCCAGCTGGTCCAAAATGCTGCTACCAGTCTGTTAACCAGGAGGAAGTGTAACTGAGAGAAGTGAAAATACAGATCTAAGAGGAGACGGAGAGACTCAGGGAGGAGCTAAGATGTTACTGAACTATAGAAGAGAGAGAAACTTCTATATTCAACAGACTTCAATACACAAACCATCAACATTACCTTTATTCAACATGCTGTCACTGCAGTATTGTGTCTTTTCTCTGCTCTTTCTTTACATTCTAACAGGTATGTTACATTCTGCATTTCAAAAAGATCACTGTCAACCTTTGTGAATGGGATTGACTTATTATGACTTTTACAACATGTTATAACAGAGTTATCTCTTCCTTTAGGTGTCAGCTGTGAAGAACTCACTCCAGTCAAGAATGAAGAGTACACTTTAGAAGGCAGCACTGTTACTCTGTCCTACAGATACTCCAAAGGTTCTGCTGATAATTTCTTCTGGTATCGACAATATCCAGGAAAACCACCAGAGCTCCTCATCTCCCATCTGGGATCAGTCTCTGGACTGTCTGTTACAGTGAGTGAGGATAAAACCCAAATGGACCTGCAGATCTCCTCTGCTGCAGTGACACACTCTGCTCTGTACTACTGTGCTGTGAGGCCCACAGTGACAGCAAACCCACAGTCTCTGTACAAAAACACAAGCTGACACACTGACAAGCTGCTGGAAGCCTTTTTTCCCCCACACTGTTGGACTCAACTTTTTACCTCCACTAGAGGGCCACATTATCAAGTAGGCGGTGCACTACTTCTGCACTGTGTTCAACCATTCAGTCAATAATAAGTGCTGCTGTGAAGAGAACAATTCTCACACTCAATGTTGAACATCAGCTACTTTCTCCTGTTGATTTCAACCTTGTTGTAGAGATGGAACATTGGCTGTGGATTATTCTTGCTGCTCTTTTCTTTGGTAAGATACAAACAACTACATCTTTACTCTCTCAACACTTTTCACAACTAACTGAGCTGTGAGTGCTTTTAATGTTCCCCATACAGAAAAGCTAAACACATCATTTCTGTTGGCATCTAGTACCTTCTAAATAACTCATTATATGGTTTAATGTGACATCAGACAGAAGGCAGTGAAAATACAGACCATTCTACATGTCTGTGTGTCTGACTCTCTGTCTAGGTAACTCTTTAAACCTACTGATTGTTCTCCTTTAATCAATCATCTTTATTGATTCATCTCTTCCTCTGCATGTTCTCTTCTTCCCCAGAGTGTAAAGGAGAAGACAGAGTGATCCAGCCAACAGGAGATGTCATCGCTACTGAAGGACACACAGTTACACTTGGCTGTACATTTGAGACCAGTGATACATCTGCCTATTTATACTGGTATAAACAAGAAGCTAAAGATTACCCAAAGTACATGCTGAAGCGTTACTCAAACATAGAAGACAATGCTCCAGAGTTCCAGAAAGACAGATTTGATGCAGCAATCAACAAGACATCAGTTCCTCTGAAGATCCAGAAGCTTCAGCTGTCTGACTCTGCTGTGTACTACTGTGCTCTGCAGCCCACAGTGACAGGAAACACCAAAACTCTGTACAAAAACATTATGAGCAAAGACAACACAATACTCCACAACATCCACTAGAGGGAGTCACACACTGTTAGACTTTAACACAACACACACTCAAACAACTCAACCAACATCAGAGGCATCCACCAAAGATGTCCTTTCTCTCCACTGCTGTTTGATCCTTAAAAGTCAAACTGCTTCAATCTGACAGTTTGATCCAGAGGTCAAATAAGAAAACAAACACTGTGTTGCATATTATTATGCAAGTGACATATCAGTAGGATTTTTCTCTGACCACCAGTGTCTTCTGTTTAAGATTGTGTTACCTAATGTTATTTGTCACCTTGTTCCTAAAAGGAGATCCAGAATATTTAACTCATCCTCTGCTGCTTAATTTAACACTGCCTTCAACCTCCATACTTGTCAACCTGACCTGCCCTTCTCTGCACGTGAGCTGCTAAATCATTTAAATAATTCATGTTCCACTATATTAGATAAAACTGCCCCATTCAAAAACAAAAAGTCTAGTTGCGTCTGGATGCCTTGGATTAATGACAGTATTCAAGAGCTTCAGTGAAAATGCTGCAAGGTGGAACGTTTGTGGAAAGCATCAAAACGTAGAGTTCATTTGGAAACGCTCAGTTCTCTTTGGAGAACTTTTAATGCAGAGGTTAAAAATTCTAGAGCTGCATATGTTGCCTCTTTAATTGTGTAAAATCAGTCCAACCCCAGAATGCTGTTCCACATTGTGAGCCGTGTCATGGATCCTCCTGTGGGGGAGATTTTAGATGCCACCGCTGACATTTTTGATCAAACCATCAGTTTGGACAAACATATCAATTCAGTAGTTCAATCTGACTTCCACCATCTCAGAAATATTCCCAGGATCAGATTGTTCCTGTCCAACTAACATCTGGAAACTGTTATTCATGCATTCATAACCAGTCGATTAGATGATTGTAATTCCTTGTTCTCTCTCGTGCCTCCAGCTCATCCAAAACTCTGCTGCCAGAATCTTCACTTGGACTAGAAAACATGACCTCATGACACTGATCCTGGCTCCCCTACACTGGTTACCTGTTGCTTTTAGAACTGATTTTAAGATTTAATTGATTACTTACAAAGCCCAGAGAGGCCTCGCTCCAAGTTATATAACAGCTCTTATATTGGCCTTTGCTCCTTCTCGCACCCTGAGATCCTCAGATGCATCTTTTCTTGTTCCTCCGTCTAGATTCATTCACAAAGGTGATAAAGCCGTTGCAGTTTGAGCTCCACAACTTTGGAATGACCTGCCTGAGGAGATCAGGGCTGCAAACTCAGTCTCATCTTTGAAATCACTTCTGAAAACCTTCTTGTTTAAAATTGCCTTTTGCTGATTTTAACTGTTTCTTTACTGTGTGTTTTACTCTGCTATGTGTTTTGTGTTTTTATTTGTTTTATCCTGTATTAATTGCTTTGTCTTTTATACAGTTTTGTAAAGTACGTTGTGACTGTGTTTTGAAAGGTGTTATATAAATGAAGTTTATTATTATTATTATCCATCCATCCATCTTCTAACCGCCTCTAGTCTTGAGGGTCTCGGGGGGCGGAGCCTATCCCAGCTGGCATGGGGCGAGAGGGGGGGTTCACCCTGGACAGGTCACCAAACCATCGCAGGGCTGACATGGAGAGACAGACAACCATTCACACTCACATTCACACATATGGACAATTTAGAGTCACCAATTAATCTATCCCCAATCTGCATGTCTTTGGACTGTGGGAGGAGGCCGGAGAAACCAGAGAAACCCATGCTGATTATTATTATTGCTATTATTATCATTATTATAATTTATTTATATATTTTTTTTTATTTAAGTCAACTTTGGAAAGATCACACATTTTGAATAAAGTGTCTCCATAAACTGGTTGTCATCACAGACTCAGGTTTTGATTTTGTTCTGATCTTTATAAAAGAAGTTTCTCTGTTGTTCCCTCAGGCTGTGATTTCTTGTGGTGTACCACAGGGTTCAATCCTAGGTCCTCTCATTTTATATTTACCTGTTGTCTTTAGGTCAAATTATTTCTAAACTCCAGATCAATTTCCATTGTTTTGCTGACAACATGTGATTATATATTTCATTAGAATACAGTTACTACGCAGCTGGTTTGTTACATGTCAAATGAAATCCAACTTTATTTATAAAGCACTTTTCATACATTAGAAATGCAGCACAAAGTGCTATACATGTTAAAAACAGGATGTCTCCACCCGGGCGCGCCCCGCTGAGGGCCAGCGAAGGGCCCACAGCAGCAAAGCAGATGCAGACCCCCCACCTGGCCAAGCCGATGCCCACCACGAGACAGAGACATCCCAGCCACAGCCAATTGCAGCCCCCAATGCAGGCAGCCCCCACTGAGGAAGCACTGGAGATATGGAATAAAACTACATAGGCTGAGAATTGTAAAACTAATAAATGGCTAAAATGTCATAAGAAGTAATAGAATAAGAATAACAAGTAAAAAAAAAATTTAAAAAAAGGGCTAAAATATATATATAAAAAAAAAATAAAAATACAGATAAAAATAAGACACTAGTTAAAAGCCAAATTAAATAGGTGGGTCTTGAGCCTACTTTTAAAAATATGAACATTCTCTGCGGCCCTCAGGTCCTTTGGCAGGCTGTTCCACAGACGGAGGCCATAGTGCTGGAAAGATGCCTCACCGTAGGTCCGTGTTCTAGCTTTGGGAATCATTAGGAGGCCAGTGCCAGAGGATCTCAGGGTCCGCGAGGGCTCATATGGTAAAAGTAATTCTGAAAGATAAGAAGGTCCACATTTAAAAACCATTAAAAGGACCTTAAAATCAATCCTAAAACACACAGGGAGCCAATGCAGTGATTTTAAAACTGGTGTAATATGCGCCCGCCTTCTGGTCTTCGTCAGCACACGTGCTGCTGAATTTTGCAACAGTTGTAAACTTGAGATGTTTCTTTTTGGAAGACCAGAAAGCAGGGCATTGCAGTAGTCAATACGACAGGAGATAAAAGCATGCATTAGCGTCTCTGTGTTAGCCTGGGAGAGAAAGGGGCGGACTCTGGCTATGTTCTTTAAATGATAAAATCCTGTTTTTGTTACGTTTTTAATATGTGGAATAAAGTTGAGCTCAGAGTCAAAGATAACGCCCAGATTCTTCACCTGATTGGATGGAATTAAAGACAGGGTTTGGAGTTTTGATAAAAGTTTCTCTCCCTGAGCCTTAGGATCGATAATTAAAACCTCAGGCTTGTCCTGGTTGAGCTGTAGGAAGTTTTCTGCCATCCAGGATTTAATGTCTAAAATACAATTAAAAAGGGCATCAATCGGCCCTGTGTCATCAGGAGACATGGATATGTAAAGCTGTGTATCATCAGCGTAGCTGTGGAATGTGATACCATGCCTCCTGATGACATCTCCCAGAGGGAGCATGTATAAGTTAAAAAGTACGGGGCCTAAAATTGAGCCTTGGGGAACACCACATTTAATTTCATGGATCCTTGAAGAGCATGTGTCCAAACTTACAATAAATTTTCTATCTGTGAGATAAGAGCTAAACCAATGAAAGGCAGTACCAGAGAGGCCTACTAGGTGTCTTAGTCTATTTAAAAGAATCGTGTGATCTACTGTATCAAAAGCAGCACTTAGATCCAGTAGTACAAGGACTGTAAGCTTGTGCAAGTCCAAGTTGCACCTAAGATCATTAACAATTTTCAGTAGTGCAGTCTCTGTACTGTGGTTCGTCCTAAATCCAGATTGAAATTTCTCAAGAATGGAGCGGTTATTTAAAAAATCATTCAACTGAATAAAAACAAGTTTTTCTAAAATTTTGCTTAAAAATGGTAAGTTGGACACTGGTCTGTAGTTATTAAGAACATTAGGCTCCAAATTGTTCTTCTTCAGAAGTGGTCTCACTACTGCCGTTTTAAGGGCAGCAGGGAAAGAGCCCATCTGAAGGGAACAATTCACTATATTTAAGAGCTCGAGTTCAAGGAATCCAAAAAGCGTTTTAAAAAGTGATGTGGGAATTGGGTCTAAAAGGCAGGTTGTTGCTTTTACTTGGGAGAAAACTCTACCAAGCAGCTCAGCATCAACCAGGTCAAAACTGTCCAGTGTTTCCTCAGGTAAAAACAAGCTTTCTGATGTATTAAAAACAGTATTTTGATTGGATAAAATAGAGGATCTTATAAAAATCAATTTTGCCCCTGAAGTGGTCTGCAAAGCCTTCACAAAGAGAGTCCGAAGGAGTGATTTGGTATCTGTTAAAAACGGGGTTGATTAAAAGATCAATGGTGTTAAAGAGGATTTTTGGGTTATTTTTATGATCAGTAATTATGTTAGTGAAATAGGTAGTTCTTGCGTGCCTGAGAGAATTGTTGTATATTTTAAGTTGCTCACAGTATATTTGATAATGAATAGTTATCTTATTTTTCCTCCATCTCCGTTCAGCTACCCTGCAATTTCTTTTCAATTTTTTGATTTCTTCATTTCTCCACGGGGTTGTACGCTTAGGCAGTACCTTCTTTGTAGTCAGTGGAGCTACAAGATCTAGTGTTGTTTCAAGTTTATTGATAAAATGTTCAACAACAAAATCACAGGATGCAGGTGTAGTAGCTGAGGGATGCTTACCCAGGATTTCAATAAAATTTGCAGCCACTTCTGAGGTAAAATAGCGTTTCCTGACAGTTCGCACCGAGGTCTCCCGCTGAATAAAACTGGTGATATTAAAAAACACGCAGTAATGATCCGACACAGCCAAGTCAACAACAGAGGACACACTGGCTGAAAGGCCATAACTGAGCACTAAATCTAGTGTGTGTCCTCTGTTGTGAGTTCGCTGTGTGACATGTTGTGTAAAATCCAAACAACTAAGTAAATTTAAAAACTCTTTTGCCATGGAATCAGATGGATTGTCTATGTGTATGTTAAAATCACCAGATATGATTATAAAATTGTAAGTGGCGTGGATTATTGATAAAAATTCAGAAAATTCACTAATAAAAGCAGCATCATGTTTTGGTGGTCTGTAAACAGTGATACAAAGAATTGAGGGACTGTTAAAAACGACCGCATGATGCTCAAAGGTTGTGTACTGATCAAGTTGTATTTCTTTCGTTCTTAGTGAATTATTAACTATTGATGCAGTACCACCACCTTTCCTGCCACTTCTCAGGGAGAATGTGAAGTTAAAATTTGGTGGGGAGTCCTCAGTGAGAATAACTGGTGCATCTGCACCCAGCCGCGTTTCAGTTAAGAATAAACAGTCTACCTTGTTATCTAAAATCAGGTCATGGATAATAAAAGATTTGTTTAAAAGGGAGCGAACATTTAAAAGTGCCATGTTGATGGTAACAGGTGACTTAGAGACTGTATAGGTGGACTGTTGATGTTTTGGGAGAGGTCTGTGGTTATTAAAGTTCACAGAGTGAACATGGTGCAGTCTGGTTATGTCACGCTGAGTGATGATAACAGGAATTGGTGAATGGTTGGTGAAAACAGAGGGCCCAAGACCAGTACTGTGTGTGTCAGAGGTGGAACTAAAAACATAGGAACTGGGACCTGGGGGACATCGTTCAGTTTCGGACAGGTCAGTCGGTGTATGTTTGGGGTGATGGGAGGATAGTGTGGCTTGTGTGTGTTGCCAGGTTGGCAGACAGCACATGGGTGCCAGTTCTGTTCAGGTGAAGGCCGTCTGAACCAAAAAGATGTCTCCTCTCCCAAAAGACATCAAAGTTGTCAATGAAGCCGACATTGTGGGTGCTGCAGGCTGAGGAGAGCCAGGTGTTCAGGCTGAGTAACCTGCTGAAGCGCCCAATGCCCATACCACAGGTGGGGGCGGGGCCGGAGATAATAACACTCAGCTGGTGCTGTGAGAGTTTGTTAAAAAGCTGAGTGAAATCCCGCTTTAAAAGCTCGGACTGCTGTCTGGAGGTGTCGTTGGTGCCCACATGAATAACGACCCTGTTTACCTGTGGGTGAGAACTCAGGACGCTTGGGATTTTCTCAGTTATGTCTGTAACTGTGGCGCCAGGAAAAGAAAGGGTGAGTGCCCCCTTCAGACGGATGTTTCGGATGAGGGAATCTCCGATGACGAGTGTGGCCATCGCACCTCGTGTGCCATCGCACCGCGTCCCTGAGGAGTTGCTTTCGCTGGGTTGAGGAGCGGGAGGGCGGAGGCGAGCGGCACGGTGCTGGACGTCCATCCGCTGGGGCACAGGCAGCCCTGAGTGGAGGGAAGGCTGTGGTGTCTGTCAGAGGGGGCACAGCATCCGTGGGATGGGGAGCATCGGGATCAGCAGGGCCCCGGACCAGTGGCTCCGCGCTCGTAGATAGCGCCGAATATTTGTTGGTGAGGGGGATTCCGATCGGGGGGGAAGCCCCGCATGGAGCCCCGCCAGGAGCTGTCTTCCGACGTTGGACTACTACTTCGGACCAGGGAGTCCCATTGCTCAGAGTAGAGCAGGAGGGCTGCTGACAGGTGGAGGAGGAAGGCTCCCAGACGACGGTGTCCCTGAGTGCAGCGGCAGCACTATGGTGTATGGTGTGGTGTGGTATGGTGGTAGCTCACCGGTCTGTGTGGTCTCCAACCAGCCGGACAACGCCGGGAGCCGAGATCTGAAGGTGGCCAGCAGTGAGTCCTTCCTCTGAAGCTCGTCCGATAGCCGTCCAACATCTTCAAGAAGATCTGCGATCTTTTTCTGAGCTCTTCTAAGCTGGTCTCCCAGCTCTGCAGGTAAGTAAGTGTCCATAGCGATAGCCTGCCTGGAGGAGTATCTCACTTAGGGTTGCCAACCGTCCCTTGAAAAACGGGACGCTTCCGCTGTTGAAAAACGGGACGATTCCGTTTTTCAAGGGACGGTTGGCAACCCTAATCTCACTCCGCTAGCTTCTGGCTTTAGCAACATTAGCTGCTCTGTTTTAACAGTGTTCGTCTGAAAAACCGTGTAAACAACAGGCTTACAAAGTGAACAGTGATAAAAGCACAACACTGTCCAGCAACATCCAGTTTCCGCCAGTCAATCTGCTCCTAAAAAACTAGGCTCTTCTGTGTTTGTTGTGACAGTAGCCTCAGTAACGATGACAACGCGGAAGTGCTGATGTTCCACACTTTTCTAAAATGAAGTTTGAAAGGATTCACTAAAAAAATAAAACAACTTCCCACCTCCAGCTGGTCCAAAATGCTGCTACCAGTCTGTTAACCAGGAGGAAGTGTAACTGAGAGAAGTGAAAATACAGATCTAAGAAGAGACGGAGAGACTCAGGGAGGAGCTAAGATGTTACTGAACTATAGAAGAGAGAGAAACTTCTATATTCAACAGACCTCAATACACAAACCATCAACATTACCTTTATTCAACATGCTGTCACTGCAGTATTGTGTCTTTTCTCTGCTCTTTCTTTACATTCTAACAGGTATGTTACATTCTGCATTTCAAAAAGATCACTGTCAACCTTTGTGAATGGGATTCACTTATTAGGACTTTTACAACATGTTATAACAGAGTTATCTCTTCCTTTAGGTGTCAGCTGTGAAGAACTCACTCCAGTCAAGAATGAAGAATACACTTTAGAAGGCAGCACTGTTACTCTGTCCTACAGATACTCCAAACAAGCAGCTGGGAGTGATCAATTCTTCTGGTATCGACAATATCCAGGAAAAGCACCAGAGTTCCTCATATTCATCTCAGGGATGAACATTACAAAAAAGGCAGAATCTCTCAAATCGGACACAAGGTTCTTTACTGAGCTGACTGAAGAAAAACATAGTGTGGACCTGCAGATCTCCTCTGCTGCAGTGACACACTCTGCTCTGTACTACTGTGCTGTGAGGCCCACAGTGACAGCAAACCCACAGTCTCTGTACAAAAACACAAGCTGACACACTGACAAGCTGCTGGAAGCCTTTTTTCCCCCACACTGTTGGACTCAACTTTTTACCTCCACTAGAGGGCCACATTATCAAGTAGGCGGTGCACTACTTCTGCACTGTGTTCAACCATTCAGTCAATAATAAGTGCTGCTGTGAAGAGAACAATTCTCACACTCAATGTTGAACATCAGCTACTTTCTCCTGTTGATTTCAACCTTGTTGTAGAGATGGAACATTGGCTGTGGATTATTCTTGCTGCTCTTTTCTTTGGTAAGATACAAACAACTACATCTTTACTCTCTCAACACTTTTCACAACTAACTGAGCTGTGAGTGCTTTTAATGTTCCCCATACAGAAAAGCTAAACACATCATTTCTGTTGGCATCTAGTACCTTCTAAATAACTCCTTATATGGTTTAATGTGACATCAGACAGAAGGCAGTGAAAATACAGACTATTCTACATGTCTGTGTGTCTGACTCTCTGTCTAGATAACTCTTTAAACCTACTGATTGTTCTCCTTTAATCAATCATCTTTATTGATTCATCTCTTCCTCTGCATGTTCTCTTCTTCCCCAGAGTGTAAAGGAGAAGACAGAGTGATCCAGCCAACAGGAGATGTCATCGCTACTGGAGGACACACAGTTACACTTGGCTGTACATTTGAGACCAGTGATACAAATCGAGCTTTGTTCTGGTACAAACAGGATGGAAACAACAGCCCCAAATTCATCCTGAGCCGCATTAAAGGGGATGAAGGGAACACACCAGATGAGTTCAGAGAGAGATTTTCATCCACACTGAATTCCACCTTTAGATCAGTTCCTCTGAAGATCCAGAAGCTTCAGCTGTCTGACTCTGCTGTGTACTACTGTGCTCTGCAGCCCACAGTGACAGGAAACACCAAAACTCTGTACAAAAACATTATGAGCAAAGACAACACAATACTCCACAACATCCACTAGAGGGAGTCACACACTGTTAGACTTTAACACAACAAACACTCAAACAACTTCAGCAGGATGTTCTAAAAAAAAGTCTACAGTCCTTGTACGTCCAACAAAGCCATAAAATACAGAGGGCTGAATCTACTACATCAATATGTGCTTGTTTTTTAAGATAATGAGAAGTTAATTAATAACAATAACTGGCTCAGGATAAACTGTTATTCACTTGGTGGTAATGACACCTGCTTACCCCAATCAGAGGTCACTAAAAATTTATGTTAACGTCAGTCTGTGCATACACAAAAACCATGTTGGAATCTTCAGTTTTGTCTGGACTCCTGCCAAATCTGACCTCTGATGATATGTTTAGCCGCATGTCATCATTCAGTCGCTGGCTGTCCAGGTGGTGTCCAGCAAATGATGTGGGCCTAGTAAATAACTGGAAAACTTTCTGGGGAAAACCTGGTCTGATTGGGAGAGACAGCGGTCATCCCACTTTGGATGGAGCTGCTCTCATCTCTAGAAACCTGGACAAGTTTATCAGCTATTCAAAACCATGACAACCCAGAGTTGAGACCAGGAATCAGAGTCGCAGTCTTAAACACTTCTCTGAGCTTCTAGAGCAGTCACCCACCCATAGTGCTATACAAACGGTGTCTGTCCCCCGACCTCCTAAATTATTTAAATCTAAAGTCAAGTTGTACATAACAACCTGATAAAAATTAAAACCTCTTCTGTGACAGAAAGACAAAACAGGAGAATTAAATGTGGACTGTTAAATGTCAGATCTTTATCTTCCAAAGCAGTGTTAGTAAACGAATTAATATCAGATAATCATATTGATTTACTCAGCCTCACCGAAACCTGGCTGTGTCAAGATGAATATGTTAGTCTAAATGAATCCACTCCTCCCAGTCATAATAATACCCACGTTCCTCGAGGCAGCGGCCGAGGAGGGGGAGTCGCAGCCATTTTTAACTCTAGTCTATCAATCAGCGCTAAACCTAAACTAGATTATAAATCCTTTGAAAGCCTTGTCCTTAGTCTTTTACATCCAACCTGGAAAACCTCGCAGCCTCTTCTATTTGTTATAGTGTACCGTGCTCCTGGCCCATATTCAGAATTCTTATCTGAATTCTCCGAGTTTTTATCCAGTTTAGTCCTGAAATCAGATGAAGTTATTATTGTAGGTGATTTAATATTCACGTGGACGTTGATAATGACTCCCTCGCTACTGCGTTTATCACATTATTAGACTCCATTGGCTTTACTCAAAGTGTACATAAGCCCACTCACTGACAGTCTCCAAACATATAGGAGAGCCCTCCGCAATGCCAGAGCAAACTATTACTCATCATTAATAGAAGAAAATAAGAACAACCCCAGGTTTCTTTTCAGCACTGTAGCCAGGCTGACAGAGAGCCACAGCTCTATTGAGCCTTGTATTCCTTTAGCCCTTAGCAGTAATGATTTTATGAGCTTTTTTAATGACAAAATTCTAACTATTAGAGACAAAATTCATGACCTCCTGCCCTCTAACAGCACTAATCTGCCTTCAAACACAGCTATAAGTGCTGATACATATCTAGATTGCTTCTCGCTGATTTCTCTTCATCAATTGACTTCAATGATTTCTTCATCCAAGTCATCAACATGTCTCTTGGACCCCATCCCAACTAGGCGACTTAAGGAAGTCTTACCTTTAGTTAACACTTGCATACTAGACATGATCAATATATCTTTACTAACGGGCTATGTACCACAGTCTTTTAAGGTAGCTGTAATTAAACCTCTGTTAAAAAAGCCGACCCTCGATCCAGAGCTGTTAGCCAACTATAGACCAATATCTAATCTTCCTTTTCTTTCAAAGATCCTTGAGAAAGTAGTCGCAGACCAGCTGTGTGACTTTCTCCATGATAATAATTTATTTGAGGAATTTCAGTCAGGATTTAGGGCCCATCATAGCACCGAGACAGCACTAGTTAAAATTACAAATGATCTCCTGATTGCTTCAGACCAAGGACTCGTCTCTGTACTTGTTTTACTAGATCTTAGTGCCGCATTTGACACAATTGACCATCAAATTCTGCTACAGAGACTGGAACATTCAATTGGCCTTAAAGGTTCTGCACTAAGCTGGTTTAAATCTTATTTATCCGATCGTTTTCAGTTCGTTCACGTTCATAATGAAGCATCATTACGTACTAAAGTTTGTTTTGGAGTTCCACAAGGTTCAGTGCTTGGACCAGTTATATTAACTTTTATATGCTTCACTTAGGTAATCTGATTTGAAATCACTCTGTAAACTTGCACTGTTATGCAGACGATACATAATTATATTTATCGATAAGGCCAGAAGAAACGGATCAATTAACTAAACTTCAGAAATGCCTTAAAGACATAAAAACCTGGATTAGCTCCAATTTCCTAATGTTAAATTCAGACAAAACTGAAGTTATTGATCTTGGCCCCAAACACCTCAGAAACTCTTTATCTGATGATATAGTTTCTCTGGATGGCATTGCTCTGGCCTCTAGCACCACCGTAAGAAACCCTGGAGTAATATCTGATCAAGATTTGTCTTTTAACTCCCATTTAAAACAAACCTCAAGGACTACGTTCTTTTTTTCACATCTATTGTCCGTCTTTCCTTCCTGGAAGAGGGATCCCTCCTTAGTATCTCTTTCTGAGATTTCAACCATTTTTTTCCCTGTTAAATAGTTTTTGGGGAATTATATCCTGGTCAGCTGTGAGGGTCCAAAGGACAGAGGGATGTCATACGCTGTAAAGCCTCTGAGGCACATTATGATTTGTGATATTGGATTTTATAAATAAAATTGAATTGAACTGAGTAAAGAGTATCACAGGGAAAATCCTCTGACATGCTAACAACAAAGAGGCATCCACCAAATGTGTCCTCTCTCTCCAACATTGTTTGATCCTTAAACCTTAAACTGGTTCACACAACCTGACAGTTTGGACAAATAATGATTAAAATAAGGATCACTTATTGACACATAACATGTTTCTCTGTATGCTGACTGTGTTCCTCACTGATATTTCCAACAAATAAACACATCATTGTTGAGCTAATATTTAATATCTAATAAGAGACATTGTGTTTATGATTGGAGTCTCTCAGGCTGTGATTTTCTTGTGGTGTACCACAGGGCTCAAACCTAGGTCCTCTCATTTGCCCTTATACAGTAATTCTGTAAACCAGGGGGGAATTAAATTTTGTTGGAATCTCATTTGAAGTTGAGCCTACTGCTCATACTCAGCATATTTTATTGGAAACCTATTTTCATTTGTCACTGACATAAGTTGTACAATGATCAAATGATGCTGTTTCTACCTAGAAGCACAAATTCACACATTATTCTGTTATTAAACCCTGAAAGGTGATCTTTCCTTTGAATCATCACAGCTACTTTTCTATAACTCCCATTATGAGTAAAGAAGCTGAAAACACAGCTGCGCTGCCATGGCGCAACACCCACAGCACAACAAGGACACAGCAAACTTAAGCAAATAACAGAAGCCCACACAAATGTATTATTTACCATAAAATATTTGTACTTCTTCCACCTATGAATAATGTTAAAATCAAGTGTGGACACGTAGTCATAAAACTTGATGTCTCACCTAAAGAGACAAGAAAAACTCCAGAGCTTTCAATCACCAGGAAATATCTTTTGTGCCATCGTCTTTAAAACAACGAGACTGTGGGTCTTCTAGTTCAGGATATTTCTCAACCTGTAACAACTAGTCTCTCCTTATTGACTCTTTGACCTACACGAGAGACAACAACAACAACAACAACAACAACAACAACAGACTTCTCTCTATACAATTACGATGTGAGAAGACAAGCCAAGCTGCAACAGGAGAAGAGAAGAAGAGCTGCCACGGTAGCCTGGATGTACAATCAGAGACGGAGTGGGGAAAAATGTGTTCGATTCACGGGCAGTGAGAGTGGAAATAGGACAGTGGGGTAGAGTGCTGCAGGGCAGAGCGGCAATGGGAACCAACATGCATCTAGCAATCACTGCTGTGGGGCTGTACACTGAAAATAATAGGCAGCTGTGTTGATGCACGCCAGTGGTGTAGTCTAGTTTTCTGTAGTGGGTATACTGTCTATACTCATACTCAGCCGTCCCAGAGCAACGCGTCTCAGAACAACAACCATCTTGGAGCAACACCTCATAAGCACCATCACCACCTTAGCTGTGTCCCAATTCAGGGTCTGCATCCTTCGAAGGCCGCATTTGAAGGCCAGTTACGTCACAACACTGCGCGAAGGCCTGTCCCAATTCATCCAAATTCGAAGGATCCTTCAAATTCGCACTTCAAATGTGTCCTCCTTCTCAGCCGTTGGGTGCCGTTTCGGAGGATGCACCGCTACTATCCTTCGCAGGCTCCCGTATCCCAAGATGCTTTGCGCGCTGCTGCTGCTCAGTCGAAAAAACTGAACTGAAATGGCGACGTCTAGTGGGGATTCGACGTATAAATGTAAGTATTCAGATTTCACATTTATAATATTCGGTTTCTACTCACATCGATCCATATGACATCCAACGCCATATATGTTAAACCAGAACCCCCAAATTCAGTTAAAATATGTGACTAATATATATATATATATATATATATATATATATATAATATTAGTGCTGAGTAATGTTAGCTTGATGCTATAAAAACTTCACTTTCAAATGTTTGAGGTTCAGAGGTTGCTTCATATAATGTACATAAAAAGACCAATAAGTTTATATTATTTTACGCTGATTTGAAATAAAATTTATTATATTTTTACAGACTGTAAATTCTAAAGTCTAGTAAAACGTTTGGAGTAGTAAAAAAAATAAATGGATAGAAAAATCGATCAATCATTATCATTTTTAAAAATCTTTTAACCCTTTTTATTTTGTTGTAACACAAAACATGTTGTATTGTGTTTTAGGGAGCAAGGAGCAGACGGAAAAGTTTATTCGGCTGAGAGGGGCGAACCAGCACCTGTTCACAGGGGCCAAGAACTCGGCCACAGTAGGGTGGAGGTAAGGCATAATAAACAAGCCTTTTGTTAGTGTTCTGATGTCACTTTTTGTAAATCTTTGCATCCCCGTATTAATGTGATCTTGTGCTTACCTTTTCTATTGTTTCTTTGTGTTTAGAATCATACTGGAGAAGATGGGCCTGCTGGGGAGGGTGGAGCCTCAGCAAGCAAAAAAAAAATGGGATAATCTCAAAAAAAAATATAAGGTAGGTGCAGATTTGAATGATGATGTGGAAACGAACTTATATTTGTTTTAACCATGCAAATAAATACATACTTTGCTGAAAGTCGCTGACACGTATTATTTCCACTGCCTTAGGATTGCAAGTACCCAGGGACAGGAGAGGGGGTCGGTGGGAAGCCCACCGCTGCAACCTGGCCCTGGTTTGTCCTCATGGATGAGGTGTTAGGACAGAGGCCGTCCATCGCCCCCCCTGTCCTGATAGCCTCACTCCCTGAGGACACACCAGGGCCAGCTGCAGCGGTGGGTCAGCAGCAGGAGGAGGAGGAGGAAGATGGACAGGAGGAGGAGGAGGAAGAGGTGGTGCCAGCACCCCGGAGGAAGAGGAGGAGGGAGAGGGATGATGAGCTGCTGGACCTCATCAGGGAGGACATACAGCAGCAGAGGGAGGCGGAGGAGAGGAGAGAAAGGGAGAGCCGGGAGAGGATGGAAAGGTTTTTCTCTCTCCTCGAGAGACTGGTGGAGCGGCGCTAGTTTTGTTTATATTGTATATAGTTAGTTAGTTATTAGTAGTTATTGTTATAGTATAGTTAGTTATAGTTTTTGTTTTAGTTATCTATTTATTTCAGTTCATTTTATATTGTATATAGTTATTTCATTTTATAGTTATGTTGTTGTTCTGAATTTTCTGTTTTAAATGAGTTTTTATGTTTTAAAAATTAAATCATTGTTGTACTGTCACGTCATCTTGCATTTAGTACTTCCAACTTAAGTACAATTTATAAAAGTGTTAGCAAACAGCATCAAGTGCTACTCTTAAGGGACAAAAGGGATTTAATAGAAAAACAATTTACAACAATTTACACAATTACAACTATTTACAGAATTACAACAGAACTATTTACAGTTTACAGATTATTAATAAATATGGACAATGAACAATCATAAACAAAAACAAATAATTAAATATATCATTAATGAAATTCCGAACTATTGACAATAACAGGCTGAACAGGAGTCCCTGGCAGTGCTGCTGGGCTGGATGGGATGCCACAATAAAGACCCTGGTGTCTGTCTTCTGTTGGTCAGTGGGACATCATCTGGGGTGGCATTCAGGGTGTTTGGGGGTCTGGTCTCCACTGTCCACCACATCGTCCTGGGTTTGCAGGGGTGGCTCGATCGACGGCTGCCATGTCACTAAGAATTTTTTAAGAAAGAGGCAAGAATTACTACATAATTTGATAATAGAAATATAATGATAATAAATTATTACAACAAACAAAACCATCTACAAAACACTTCAAGTAGGAATACTGGCTTTAAAGTTATATTACTTACCGACTAAAGATAGTCGTGGTCAGGGTTACCCTCCTCCAGAGCAGACACCTCCGCAGACAGACGGTCCCGCCACGGAGCACCACTGACGGCCTCCAGCCCGTTCTCCCCCTCATCCTCCGGGTTGACGTCCTGCACCTCATCCTCTGGGGGCATGATGTCACCAGCTCCCAGGCAGATGTTGTGCAGGACGGCACATGCTGTTATGACCTGAAATGAGCAAGAATGTTTCATTAATTTTGATTTACTCTGTTTCAGTACTCAAAAATAAGAATCATGTTTTGTGATGACTTACCTGAGGCACGAAGGTGTGGTTCACCTCCAGCGCTTTAAAAAAAATGGCCCTAAACCTGCTCTTCATCATTCCAAAGGCACGCTCAATAATAGAGCGTGCCCTGGAATGATGCGCATTAAAGCGCTGGGCTCCCACACCTTCAACTGGCTGTTTGAAGGGAGTGATGAGGGGGAGTGGATGCTGGAGGCACGGGTACCCGCCGTCTGCGAGGATGAAGTGCCCTGGAGGAGGGTAAGCCGCCTGTCTGTACAGTGGGCTGTGCCGGAGTACTCTGGCGTCATGCACCGACCCCGGCCAGCCCACGTATGTGTCCAAAAAGCGGCCCTGATGGTCGCTGACTGCCTGCAGGATGATGGAGGCAAACAGCTTCCTGTTAATGTAGCACTGACCATCAGGGCCGCTCGGTGGCTTCATCCTGACATGGCAGCCGTCGATCGCACCAGCAGCTTTGGAAAAAGCCTGGTGTCTTGCCAGCCCTGCAAACCCCCGAGTTACTGCCGCCAGGTCTTCTGCGGTCCGAGGGAAGTGGATGACCCTCTGGCGAATGGCCACCACCTCCTCAGTAACTCGGTGGACGATGCGGTGGACAGTGGAGCGAGGCATCCCAAACACCCTGGAAACCACCCTGTATGATGTCCCACTCGCCAGCCAGAAGAGGAACACCAGGGTCTCTAGTGTGGCACCCCATCCATGCCTCCGATCCTGGTGGAGCAGGTTCAGCAGCACTGCCAGGGACTCTCTGTTCAGCCTGAAGTCCTGCCTGGTGTCTTCTCCATTAAAAAACCTTTCAAGGACCGGTACCGCCTGGTTGACCCTGCAGTACATGGGTCTGGTCTGAAGGAGAGGAAGAAGAGGAGAAGAAAAATGATTTATTAAACTATAACTACATACTTTTAGTTTATAAAATGAATCTAGTTCATTTTAGAGCTTAAGTACATAATGCAAAATCTGTTTATCATCATTCTATCTAGGCTTGTCAATCTAGTTTGTATGATTCATGACCAAAATATGTAATCTATTTTAAATATTAAATCGAGGTCAGGGTTTTTAACTATTAATCAAGGTGATATGGCATTAACCACGACCCGATCTACAGTTAACCTGTCTAGCATTAACGTAATGTAGGCTATTTGTATACCAACTACCCCTAACTGTTAATTAGCTAATAATAATAACATTACTGTGGGCTCAAATAACAACTTTACCTCAGCACGGTCCTCTCTCAGCCGGAGATAGAGCAGCCGCCGCCGGCGCTGGCGGAGAGAGCGCATCCTCCTCTCCTCTTCCTCCAGAGCGAGGAACATTAAAACAACAAGAAAAATTACCTCCGGCTCCATTATTTTTCTTTCTTTCTTTCTTTTTGTCTTTCTCTCTCCTCTGTTGATTCTTTCTTTTTCCTCTTTTCTTTCTTTCTTTCTCTCTCCTCTGTTGAGTCTTTCTTTTGTTTCGTATTTTCGCGGGGTTGGCCAGCTGGTGACGTGAGGGGAACGGCGGTGACGCGACCAGGAAATACTCCGAAGGCTAGACCGTCCCATTTGGTTAACGGGGAGGACGCGTCCTTCCGGGGGGAGCGTTCTCCAAAGGACCCGGCCTTCGGAGGACGCTTCCTTCGAAGGATGCAGACCCTGAATTGGGACACAGCTCTTGTGTCTGATGCTGCCTCCTAACATGTTGATAACATAACCAGTCTCTCAGAATGCTCTCAAGATGTATACTGTAGGCTGTGCATTAGTGAATGTGATTCAGATTCAGATGTTTTTTTATTCATGTACGAAGAAAACATCTGAATTTGAATCTGAATCACATTGACTAATGAACAACATCTGCAGAACCAGGCTAAAATTTACTCAAAAGTATTTCATGAACTGTTTACAATATTCACATCATGGCTAACAAATGCATGAAATACAGACAAAAAGAGGAAAATATTCTACTCTTGCAATAGCTAACTGACATCTGACAACTACTCATAACTAGCATTACCATATAGTCATTTAATGCTCCAAATATTTGAAAGTAAAGCACTTCTAACATGGCCATGAATGAACTCTCATTTATATAGTCACTGACATTATGAATATCAGTTGTTTAGATCCTCTTTGCATGTGCTGACATTTACCTAACTCTCTGTCCCTCCACTCTAACCAGGGATGCCTGCTCTTAAATTCCCTAGCCTGACTTTCACTCCACAAGGCCGGGCAGGAACTCTCATCTGTCTCATCATCTGAAACAAGGAGATATAAACATTGTGTTCTGTTTATGACCACACACACACACACACACAGAGAGTATCTAAGTTATCACTCTATAGTTTTAGATATTGTATAACCGTACATAGTTCTGTGTTTTCCCTGATGTTCATGAACGTGACGTACTTAAGGGCTGAGCAGCCTGTCAGTCATTGTGGTTCCCATGACAATAGGTTGTTTGGCAAAGAGGTGGGTGGGAACTGGGGATGTTCTGAGGGCAAGAGTGTGTAAGCTGGTGAGAGAGAGAGCCGAGCTAAAAGTTGGTCAGCTACTGACTGTGACAGAATTTCGTCTGCTTGTGTTGGTGTTGGCCTCGGCCCACAGCAGCCTGATTGTTCTTAAAAAAAGCATCGAGAAACCAGCTGATGGTGGTTTATGTACCGAGGGACGTTATAATATATTTAAATATACCAACAATCCCCTGCTATGCTAATTTCACTTACCGGGTCGCGTTATTTATTTAGAGCAGCCTCAGCTTCATCCTCATCTGGCTGTTTATGTGTTTTTCTCCAACCTCATCTGCTACAGCTGCAGCGTCACCTGAAGCGGCTGTGTGTTCAGTGGCACGCTTCGGAAAACTCTTAAAAAGTGTTGTCTGGCGTTGTTTTCGCTTCATCTCTTGGTAATTCACTTGCTGATTTTCACCAGTTTGTGTCGAGAATGCCCGCGAAATAAATTTGTTGCTGTTAGATCGTCACAGGCGACAAAAGCCTCAGAGGTCCAAAAGTCATGTGAACACAGACTGGGTTAATTTAATGAATGAATCAACGTGTGAAAGCTGTCACAAAATGATGTTACGTATCCTCGCGCATCAAGTGGGTATATGGAAATCATAAACATTTTCTAGTGAGTATTGGGCGCATACCTGCGTGTCATGTGGACTACACCACTGGGTATACGCAAATCATTGACCACTTCTAGTGGGTATATGGCGTATACCTGCGTATCACGTAGACGACACCACTGATGCACGCCATCTGGCGTCGGTCTGTTTTGATCTTAAACATGAAAAAATACTGAGAAAAGAAAATTAACAAAATATTCCCAGGATCAGATTGTTCCTGTCCAACTAACATCTGGAAACTGTTATTCATGCATTCATAAGCAGCTGATTAGATGATTGTAATTCCTTGTTCTCTCTCGTGCCTCCAGCTCATCCAAAACTCTGCTGCCAGAATCTTCACTTGGACTAGAAAACATGACCTCATGACACTGATCCTGGCTCCCCTACACTGGTTACCTGTTGCTTTTAGAACTGATTTTAAGATTTAAATAGCCCCTTTTCCACCGCAGGAACTTTTTTCATTAACCCAGGTAATTTAAAGGCCTCCATGCGTTTCCACCGAAATTACCCGGGTAAATAAAGTTCCCCCTACCCCCAAATTCCCCTGAAAAAAGATCCTGGTAGCGGGGTAGGACTTTTCAGATTACCCGGAACTTTGAGGGGCGGCGCTGTGTGCTGAAGGGCGCTGATTGGTGGAACACATGCAGCGTTCCGCACTTCCGCGTCGGTGTGGCTGCAGCCTTTCTACAAATAAACATTTCTACCGTAGTATTTATAAGCGCTAACAGTATCGGTTCTTTTAACGACACATCTTGGTTTAATTCATTATCATCCTGCAGCCCCTCCTCTGCGCTCTGTGCCAGCGCTGAACACACACACACACACACCTACACGCTACAGTAAGCAGTGAGCAGCCGAGCTGCGGCCGCAACAAACTCTAAAATGGCTCGAGCTGACGGCAGCTACACTCGTTACTGTAAGTGGAATTAAACCTTAGCGAGTAGGAAGCCAATAATTTATAATACATGTGTTCAGCAAGCATCAACATGTGAACATGTAGACAGCGATATTCAATATGCTCCGCCCACAGTCTCTCATCCACCGACACTAACCTTATGTCTTACACGCTGATTTGGACAGCACGCTAGTTCGGCTAACAGCGAATTGTTACTAATAAGCTCAAATGACAGCTGTCTGTATGCAGACTAACTTTGTTTGACTCTTATCTTAAAATACTTTTAACTTAGCTGCTGGCTGAGACAAACAGCCCGTCCTCTCTACCAGCACTAATATGTTACCCGCCAACAAGCTGGCAGAGGGCACGCGCTGAATCATCTACGTCATCAGCCTGATTTGAATAAATTTTCCGGAACTTTGAGGTGCGGTGGAAACTCAAACCACGCAGATTACCAGGAACTATTTTACCCAGGTAAATAAGTTCCTGGTAATAAAAGTTCCTGGGAATGTTGGTGGAAAACTTACGAAGCCCAGAGAAGACTCGCTCCAAGTTATATAACAGCTCTTATATTGGCCTTTGTTCCTTCTCGCACCCTGAGATCCTCAGATGCATCTTTTCTTGTTCCTCCGTCTAGATTCATTCACAAAGGTGATAAAGCCGTTGCACTTTGAGCTCCACAACTTTGGAATGACCTGCCTGAGGAGATCAGGGCTGCAAACTCAGTCTCATCTTTGAAATCACTTCTGAAAACCTTCTTGTTTAAAACTGTCTTTTGGTGATTTTAACTGTTTCATTACTGTGTGTTTTACTCTGTTCTGTTTTTATTGCTTTTATCTTGTTTAATTGCTTTGTCTTATTAAGGAGTGTTTCTGTCTGGTCAATTAATAGTATTAAAGGGGCGAAGCTATAAAAAGAAACCACTACTGAGCAGCAAACAGGTATTTGTAGCTGCTGGTGTTTCTGGAATCCCAAGAACCTCTCGATGTAAAGATGTACTTCTGCCGTCCCTAACCAGAGCTCACAAACAGAAATGTTTTCAGTGGGCTCAGAAATACATGAAGACTTAAACAGTTTGATTTACTGATGAATGACATGCTACACTGGACGGTCCTGATGGATGGAGTTCTGGATGGTTGGTAAATGGCTACCCTGTCAAACAAGACTGTGATGTCACCAAGGAGGAGGCAGAGTGATGTGTTGGACTGGAATATTGGGAAGTGAGATGGTAGGTCCCTTTAGGGTCCCTGAGGGCGTCAAAATGATCTCTATGAAATATGTAGAGTTCCTAACTGACCATTTCCTGCCATGGTTGCTGTGGGCAAAATGTGAGAAAAATAACGGCTCGACCATGATCATCTCCTGACCTCAACCCTACTGAGAACCTGTAGAACCTGGGTCTTCAACAGGAGATCAGTGACCCCTAGGGGTCCTCAGAGTTACTGCAGTTATTTATTTATTTATTTTTTTTTTTTCTTAAGAGACTGTGACACATGATCCACCCCAGAAACCACCAGTGACAGTGCAAAGTGTGAGGCTAACACAGCTAGCCATGCTACAACTGCTGCTGACTTAGCAGCTACAGGCAAACAAGAGAAGTCCCCTAAATATTCAGAGAATTCTCTCAAGTGCAGCTCAATAAATGTAGCAGGAGCTCCCTGCTCTGTCTGTCTCTCAGCGAGGAGGTTGTTGGCCTGACAAACATTGAAGACTCCTGTTGAAGATCTATGGGGGTGGGCAACAAAACTCAAAACAGCAGCTCTGGGAGGAAATACTGGCATCCTCCAATGAAATACAGGCAGAAACTATACATGGACCGACACGTTTAATACATAAAAAAGTTGTTAAAGTGATATTAAAGAAGTGCTCATTTTTTAATGTGTAACTTGATCTGTCAACTTATTTGTTTTTAATAAACTGCAGTTATTTTTTTGGAAAAAATATCTTTTCATGCAGTACATACAACAGATTTCTGTTTTTCATTTGGAAACAGTCAATTGTTGAGTTCAACCAGTGAATCTGCCTTTCACCTAAGTTTCAAATAAATACAACATAAATATCCTAAAGTTTGTGATGATACGTCTACATTCTCTGTAGTGGTGAAAAAAAACAACAGAAAATGAAGCACTAAAGATAAAACAGACTGAGAGAACGTTCATCTCCATGAACTGGTTGTCATCACAGACTCAGATTTGGATTTTGTTCTGATCTTTATAAAAGAAGTTTCTCTGTTGTTCTGTCAGGCTGTGATTTCTTGTGGTGTACCACAGGGGCTGATCTTAGGTCCTCTCATTTTATATTCACCTGATGTCTTTAGATCAAGTTGTGTTGTAACGAAGCATCAATTGAAATTATTTTGCTGACAATGTGTGATTACATATTCCATTAACATCCAGTAACCATGGCAGCTGGTTTATTACATGTGAAGTGCTGATGTTCCACACTTCTCTAAAATGAAGTAATAAAGGAATCATGAAAAGAAAAAAATAAATAAAACAACTTCCCACCTCCAGCTGGTCCAAAATGCTGCTACCAGTCTGTTAACCAGGAGGAAGTGTAACTGAGAGAAGTGAAAATACAGATCTAAGAGGAGACAGAGAGACTCAGGGAGGAGCTAAGATGTTACTGAACTATAGAAGAGAGAGAAACTTCTATATTCAACAGACTTCAATACACAAACCATCAACATTACCTTTATTCAACATGCTGTCACTGCAGTATTGTGTCTTTTCTCTGCTCTTTCTTTACATTCTAACAGGTATGTTACATTCTGCATTTCAAAAAGATCACTGTCAACCTTTGTGAATGGGATTCACTTATTATGACTTTTACAACATGTTATAACAGAGTTATCTCTTCCTTTAGGTGTCAGCTGTGAAGAACTCACTCCAGTCAAGAATGAAGAGTACACTTTAGAAGGCAGCACTGGTACTCTGTCCTACACATACTCCAAACAAGCAACTGCTGGTGATTATTTCTTCTGGTATCGACAATATCCAGGAAAACCACCAGAGTTCCTCATCTCCCATTCAGGAACTGGTACAAAAATAAGCAATCCAATTCCTGGAGTTTCTTTTAAAGTGAGTGAGGATAAAACCCAAATGGACTTGCAGATCTCCTCTGCTGCAGTGACACACTCTGCTCTGTACTACTGTGCTGTGAGGCCCACAGTGACAGCAAACCCACAGTCTCTGTACAAAAACACAAGCTGACACACTGACAAGCTGCTGGAAGCCTTTTTTCCCCCACACTGTTGGACTCAACTTTTTACCTCCACTAGAGGGCCACATTATCAAGTAGGCGGTGCACTACTTCTGCACTGTGTTCAACCATTCAGTCAATAATAAGTGCTGCTGTGAAGAGAACAATTCTCACACTCAATGTTGAACATCAGCTACTTTCTCCTGTTGATTTCAACCTTGTTGTAGAGATGGAACATTGGCTGTGGATTTTTCTTGCTGCTCTTTTCTTTGGTAAGATACAAACAACTACATGTTTTTATTCTTTTCTAAAGATTTATACAAACTGGAGTTCACAGCACAAATCTCTCAACACTTGAGCTCTTTCTGTCCACACAGTAACACTGTACACTTGACATTTTCCACTGTCTTCTCCTCTCAGCCTCATCAACAATGTTAGTCTAATGGCTTCATTTTCTCTCCTTTTTCCAGGACTAATAGCTGGAGACAAAATCTCTCCTGAACAAGATGAAGTCAGTCGAACAGAAGGACAATCTGTCACACTCACATGTCAATATGAGACAGATGATGACTATATTTGGCTCTACTGGTACAGACATCATTCTGACCTTCAGGCACCTCAGTTTATACTCTGGAAAGGAGCTAAAAGGATCACAGCTCAATATATTTCTGGTAATCGATATAAATCTGAAACATCGTCAAGCTCAACTAAACTGACCATAAAGAATCTAACCCTGGCAGACACAGCTCTCTACTACTGTGCTCTAGAAACACAGTGATACAAAGTGTAGAAGAGGCTGTACAAAAACCTGAACACAGATATCTGACTACTCTTCAAAGAGGAGGGAAGTGGTATTCAAACCACAGCTTCATATCAGATGGATTCTGATGATTCCTGTGTGATCAGAGTCACTGTGGTTACAGCTGCTAGTGAAACACTGTGGGAGGATTCACATGAGCAGCAAATCCACATCAGGGACAAACCAACTGTATTTTGGAGCAAAGTCAAGACACCATGACACCTAACAGAGAATAAATACAGAAACACCTGCTGATCAAAAAATAAACTTTGAATGTTCAGGCATTCTGTTCCAAATGTCTCCTTTAAAGCAGAGTCTAATCTGTCATTTTCAATCCACAGACAAAACGAGGATGAAAAGTCTGATCCCAGTTGAAGTTTATTGTTTGTACAATGAACACTAGAATTACTGCCTCGTGATTGTATTCCTCCACAATCCAGTCAAGTTGCAGTTATAGATTACATCAATGTCTGTCCAGACTCATGTGTAGCCATGACAGATGACACTGCTTCAGAGAGGTGATGGATGTTGCTGCAAAGAAGCAACATATTTTAAAACATGGATGACTCACACCATGCCATGCCTGTGATCTTTCCCTAACCTTATTCATACCATCCATGTGCCCATATCGTAGATAGCAGGAATTTGTATAAATTCATATTTGATGTAAATCCAGGGTTGGTTTCCTCATGTGCACTTTGGTCACATTATTTTGTTCATGCACTATGCAACTGTTTGCAGAGGGGGAAACCAACTTCTGGGAGAAACATAACACCACCTGGATTTTCTTTATGATTTCAGATGAAGCATTTCTCTAACTTCCTTTGACACTAAACTGTGCTTGTTGTAGGAAAGTAAAGCATCTTGGTCACAATTTTGGAAAGATCAGTATCCTCATTATATTTTTGAAAAAAAAAAAAAAAAGTCAATGCAGGTAACTGATATTGGACGAGACACAAACTCTGATCGCTCGCGTCAGAAGTAAATGCCAGGACACACATTCCCCATCTGGACCTTCACATCAATTCTTTTAACAACAGAAATGTCACTCTACCTACTGCGTTGGTACTGACTGTTGCCACTGAACATGAATCATTCATGCTGAGTAGTTGGATCATTTGTAGGTGACAGGTTGGACAAACATGTGAGCAGCACTAAGCTGGTTTCAGGTGCATAAACATTCACTTCTCTATTGTGTCTGAGATTCAAGAGTCTTTCCACTTTCTGTCCGTCCTGCTCGTCCACGTCTTTCCCTCTTTGAATCTTCAGTCCATCAGCCTCCCACTCTTTATCACTGTCTCCCTCTGTCGTCCATTAATTCATGTTCCCAGAACCCTTAGCTTCTTCCGTCCCCTCTGTTTTCTGTTGTCTGTCCACTCCCTGTGGTCCCCATTACAGATAACAAACAGAGGATGTTTTTCTGCCTCGAAGGGAACAGTAATCATGAGCTGTAAGGAAGACCTAAAATAAGAAGGATTATAGCTTTCAGATAAAATAAAGCACAATGTTCTCATGACTTTCTAAAGATGTAGATGTACATTTAATTTATCTGCTTTTTATTTACAGATTAGCACTGCCATTCAAAGCTATGGACTGGTTTGGGAACACATCCCATGGTTCAACCTGTGAATCTGCCTCTCACCTCATGTTTTCAGATCAATACAACATTAATACCCACAGGTATACAGGTATAGAGTCTGTGTGGAATGTAGACTCAATAACAGACTGTCAGTTGATAAAGAGTAGATGCTGCTCTATTCTGCCTAAAAGATATTGACACCAGGCACTGAGAGAATAAGGCTAGAAGAATCATTAAGGATCCTAACCACCCACATAACAGCCTTTTCTCCCTGTGAAAAGAAAAGCCAGCAGGATAACAGAGGTTCAGCTCTTTGAATGAAACTGTAAAATACAGTATCTCATGAAAGTGAGTACACCCCTCACATTTCAGCTACCATTTTATTATGTCCTCTCAAGGGACAATACTATAGAAATGAAACTTGGATATACTTTAGAGCAGTCAGTGTACAGCTTGTATGGAAGTATAGATTTTCCATCCACTGAAAATTACTCAACACACAGACATCATTGTTTAAATAGCTGGCAACACAAGTGAGTACACCCCTAGTGATACCTGTACATGTTCAAACATGCAAAGCCACCTGTCCTATTCATCATGTTTCATGTTTTTACCTGCCTGACTGGACCATACAAATTTGTGTGTCATGGATTAGAGCTGTTCATTTTGGTGCTTTGGGTACAATTCTCTCACACTGGCCACTGGATGTTCAACATAGCACCTCATGGCAAAGAACTCTCTGAGGATGTGAGAAATAGAATTGTTGCTCTCCACGAAGATGGCCTAGGCTATAAGAAGATTGGTAACACCATGAAACTGAGTTACAGCACGGTAGCCAAGGTCAAACAGTGGTTTTCCAAGACTGGTTCCACTCAGAACAGGCCTCGCCAGGGTCAACCAAAGAAGTTGAGTCCTCGTGCTCTGCGTCATATCCAGAAGATGGCTTCAAAAACAGACACACGAGTGCTGCCAGCATTGCTGCAGAGCTTGAAGAAGCTGGAGGTCAGCCTGTTGGTGCTCAGACCATACACCGCACACTGCATCAAGTCGGTCTGCATGGCCGTCGTCCCAGAAGAAAGCCTCTTCTGAAGCTGGCTCACAAGAAAGCCCGAAAACTGTTTGCTGAAGACAAGCAGTCCAAGAGCATGAATTACTGGAACCATGTCCTGTGGTCTGATGAGACTAAGATAAACTTGTTTGGCTCAGATGGTGTCCAGCATGTGTGGCGGCGCCCTGATGAGGAGTACCAAGATAATTGTGTCTTGCCTACAGTAAAGCATGGTGGTGGGAGTGTCATGGTCTGGGGCTACATGAGTGCTGCTGGCACTGGGGAGCTGCAGTTCATTGAGGGGAAATATGAATTCCAACGTGTACTGTGACATTCTGAAGCAGAGCATGATCCCCTCCCTTCGGAGACGGGGCCACATGGCAGTTTTCCAACATGATAACGACCCCAAACACACCTCGAAGATGACAACTGCCTGCTGAGGAAGCTGAAGGTGAAGGTGAGGCAGCGCTCAAGTATGTCTCCAGAACTGAACCCAATGGAGCATCTGTGGGGGATCCTCAAGTGGAAGGTGGAGGAGCACAAGGTGCCTAACATCCACCAGCTGCATGATGTCATCATGGAGGAGTGGAAGAGGATTCCAGTCACAACCTGTGCAGCTCTGGTGAATTCAGTGCCCAAGAGGATTAAGGCAGTGCAAGATAACAATGGTGCTCACACAAAATGTTGACACTTTGGGCACAATTTGAACATGTTCACTGTGAGGTGTACTCACTTGTTTTGCCAGCTATTTAGACAATAATGGTTGCTGAAATGTGAGGGGTGTCCTCACTTTTGTGAGATACTGTATGTTCAGGTGTGGTGTTGCTGTTCATAACATACAGTGATATGAGAGGAGGAATAGGTTGAGGGAGGAGCAGCACTGTCAAAGAAGAGCAGAAGAGAAAAAGACTCCCACTATCAATATCTAAAGCAGACACAACACAGATACTGTCTGTAAGATGCTGGCACTGCATTACTGTGGAATTGTTCCTATTTTTCTGACCATATTCAAAGGTAGCTTAAAGCAGGAAGAATGAATGCCTTTAAGGGATCTGTTTGTAATGTTTGCTAGAAATCACTGGAACGGGAAATCAGAGTTTAAACTCTCATTATATTTGTTTCCATCCTGATTAAAAAGATGTAATGCAGTTCAGTGTTTGTGTGATTCTTAACTGTCTTTAGACAGAAGCTCTTGAGAAGGAAGTCCTTTTTCTCTACACTTTGTGTTTCTATCATTGTTGATAAGATGGAGTTAACAGACATCCTGTTATCATCTCCAATACAATCACTGAGAGTCAGGACAATGATGTCATCATGCTAAATGTCATGTCAATGTTGAGAGTTCCTCAGCAGATGATGAAGATGAAGGACCAATGATGTGAAGGCCCAGATCCATCAGAGTATCAATGTTCTTCCTCTGTCTCCTCCCCTCTCACTGCAGACATGAAACACTGGCTGAGAAACATCCTGATTCTGACTCTCTGTCTAGGTAACTCTTTAAACCTACTGATTGTTCTCCTTTAATCAATCATCTTTATTGATTCATCTCTTCCTCTGCATGTTCTCTTCTTCCCCAGAGTGTAAAGGAGAAGACAGAGTGATCCAGCCAACAGGAGATGTCATCGCTACTGAAGGACACACAGTTACACTTGGCTGTACATTTGACACCAGTGATACAAGTCGAGCTGTGTTCTGGTACAAACAGGATGGAAACAACAGCCCCAAATTCATCCTGAGCCGCATTAAAGGGGATGAAGGGAACACACCAGATGAGTCCAGAGAGAGATTTTCATCCACACTGAATTCCACCTTTAGATCAGTTCCTCTGAAGATCCAGAAGCTTCAGCTGTCTGACTCTGCTGTGTACTACTGTGCTCTGCGGCCCACAGTGACAGGAAACACCAAAACTCTGTACAAAAACATTATGAGCAAAGACAACACAATACTCCACAACATCCACTAGAGGGAGTCACACACTGTAAGACTGCAGTAGGTTGTGATGATGCAGGTTAGATGATTTGTAGTGGTGATAAAAACAACAGAAAATAAAGCACTGAAGTTTAAACAGTCTGAGGGAATGTGTTGTTGTGTTCAACACTAACTGATCATAATGAGGTGTTGTCAGATATTATTTATATGAGCAATATCTCATCATGAATGACTGTAAAGGAAAAAAACCTCTTCAATCAAACAGAGCTCAAACTCAATTCTGTGGTTCAAATATTACTGTAACTCTCTTACGTATGCATAACTTCCTAAATCTCAAACTATTTCAAGTATATTTAATTTCTCAAAAATATGATGATGAAATGTAACACTGAGTCACTATATTTACTGTTAGATTTAATTCCATTATTGACAAATAAACAATTTGAATAAAGTATCTCCATGAACAGGTTGTCATCACAGACTCAGGTTTGATTCGTTTATGTTTATAAAAGAAGTTTCTCTGATGTTCTGTCAGGCTGTGATTTCTTGTGGTGTACCACATGGTTCAATCTTGGATCCTCTCATTTTATATTTACATGTTGTCTTTAGATCAAGGTATGTTTAAATGAAACATCCATTTCTATTATATTGCTGACAATAGGTCCTTAAATATTCCATTTCGTACAGCAGCTCCACAGGGGACTGTGCTGTCTCCTTCCTTTTCACTTTGTGCACCACAGACTTTCAGGTAAACGTCAGGTTATGACACTTGCAGAAATCTCCTGATGACTGTGCAGTGGTTGGGTGTAGAGGTGATGGACATGAGGAGGAGTACAGAGCACTGGTAGACGAGTGTGCAAAGTGGGCTGGAAGAAATCATCTGCTTCTCAAAGTATACAAGACCAGAGGGATGGAGATCCACCTCAGATTTACAACCACTGTGAGCTCTGTGAGAGGATACTCAAGTGGTGAAGGACTACAAGTACCTGGGCATCCATATCGACAACAGACTGAACTGGAAGACCAATACAGAGGCTGTTCACAAGAAGAGGATGAGCAGACACTGGGTGTTTCTCAAAGTCAGGGAAGGATCCTCAAACAGCCAAAATTGAAGGATGCTACATCATCGACCCCCACCGAAGGACTGTTCCAATGTCAAGGATTCCTCCGGATTTCCCCGAGGACTGAGTCCTTCTCTCAGAGAAACTCCAAGGATGCATGTGTGGATCCTTAGCAGGTATAAAATCCCCACAATGCTTTGCGCACAATTTGCTGGAAGTAAAGGCGGAGCCTCTTCAATGAAATCTGTGCCAGCGGAGCTCGGCAGGGTTTAGATAAAAATTAATCCAAATAAATAACATTTATCATACAAGCGTGAAAAAAATACTGACAGAAACCTCAGAACTGACATTTTACAGTGTGTCCATGGCCGAGTAATGAGATTTCTAAAATAATCTGATTTAGATAAAACAGAAAAGTTTTTAAATTAATCATTTACAGCAGAGATGGAGCGCCAAGTGTCCACCTCCCCTCCTTCCCCCACTAGTCACATGATAACCACATAAGTGCTTTCATTCTTTTGGTTTCAATTGGTGTCACGGTAAAGACACTGGAATATTCTGCAGGTTAAGGCATCATTGTTTAGAGGTGAACTTATTTCAGCGGATTACCTGGCTGTATAATATACAGGCAGTGGGTCAGCTGTTTCACATCAGATCTATTCATGTTACTGTAGCTGAGCGTGTGGTGATACACACATAAAATGTGGAACACTTTGAATTCACACAGTGATTCTGTGTGTGACTGTAAAGGAAGAAACCTCTTCAATCAAACAGAGCTCAAACTCAGTTCTGTGGATCAAATATTACTGTGAGTAACTCTCTTACGTATGCATAACTTCCTAAATCTAAACTTGTTCATTGAACCTTAATAATTAAGTAACTGTTAACTGTTAATTAGGAAATACTCGTTTGAGGACACTGGGACTTTATGACTGTATCATCACAACATTTTTACACAAGCCAATCAGGTGTGACAGACTGTTCCTGCAAACAAAAGAACATCCCTAGCTTGGAGTATGGAGCAAGGAAAATCCATCCAGAATTCTGAAGTGAACAAATCTCATGGCTTTTAGATATATACAGTATAACATTTATTTACAGTTTAGTTTTGCACAGCCATGTTCAGGTGGTTGAAATGAACAGAGTTGAACAGTTTTAGACTTGAACAGTGACCCCTGACCCACAGAGTTACAGAACATTGAACACATGTTGCACTGTTTGTAATTTTGTTTTTGCACGACAACGTTGAAATGAAGTGTTTTATACTTTATTACACACTTGTGACAATTAAAAATGAACCCATTGTCCTCATATGAGGACATCATTTAAAAAAAAAAAAAACTATTTCCTGTTTAAAGACAATGCTTACTGTATAAGACTTATCAGGTCCTACTGATCCCAAACAGCTAGAAGAAATTAAAAATGCATAAAAACAAATGCTGGGGTCTCAAAAAGTGAATGTTTTCCCCCAGAAGAACAGACGTTATAGACGCAAAAATAATTTCTATAGCTTGAACTTTGATGGTTCAAATGTAACAAAAGGTAGATCTCTGGCCCCGCCCACTGGTGTTTCAGTCAACCAATGAGATTGTTTGTGTCTCCAGAGCAGAAATGTTGGAGGAACTAAAAGCACAATCAGCTTGATGTTGAGGAGAAGGGCTGTGCAGCAGAGAGGCTCTTTAGTTTCTTCATTCTACTGCAGTGGAAGAACATTGCTCATCTGCTGTCTGTTTGGCTTTAACAACTCCAAAGACATGTTGCTTTACCTCTTTTTACTTTTCTTTCACTTTATAGGTGAGTGTGACAACAGAGATCAAAGCCTCATTAACCTGCTGTATTAACCACATATTTCACAACTACAGCTTTATCTGTGTAAGGCAACAATTTCTACCACAGAAAAAGACATTTGCTCATGTTTGATCTCAGAAGTCTCCTGATGGTAGAATCTCTTGCAGACTAACTGACATGAATAATACTCATTTTGCAGCCCTGGCTTCCATGAACAGCATAAAGCCACAAAGAACTGAAGAACATGTTGCAGAGGGCGCAAACATCAGCCTGACCTGTAAATATGAGGGTAGTATCAACAATATCCAGTGGTACCGACAATACCAGAGATCCAGACCAGAGTTCCTGCTCTCCATCACAGAGGAAGGATCAATTTATCAAACTGTTTCTGATTTCTCAGCTCACATTAACAAAACAGAGAAACATGTTGATCTGGAGATCAACTCAGCTAAAGTGACACACTCTGCTGTGTACTACTGTGCTCTGCAGCCCACAGTGACAGGAAACAACTCAACTCTGTACAAAAACCTTCTCAACAAAGACAACACAATATTCCACAGTGTCCACTAGAGGGAGCTGAATACTACATAACTTTAAGAGAGAATCAAACAACAGATGAGAAAAGTTGTCAGGTTAGATCTGAGAGGCAGAGACCAAAGGTGTCATCTCTCTTCACTGCTGTTTTATCCCTAATTATCAACTGGTTTGTACGACCTGACAGTTTGCTCCTGAGGACAAAAATGACTCATAAATAACTTTCACACAATATGTTTCTCTGAATGTTTAATTTGTTGTTCAATGACTGTCACAATACAACAGGACAGTCTTTATCTGATAGTTAATCAGATGATGATTTATTATGGTGAATTAGAATTATTATACCAGCCTTTTCATGTGTATGTTGAAGCCTAGTATTGGATTTTTATATATTTAAAGCAGATGGACTGTACCTAATTATTTTAACGTACGGCTGCTGCTGTATTCCCAATTTTCAAGTGGGAGGGGATATCTCTGAATGACATCCCCAAGGTTTTTAAATCTGGTTTTAATTAAATATATAGGCAATGGCTTTTTGGTTTAAATGACTCATTAGAGCTTGCTGTTCAACTCTGCCTGCTCTCACTCTGGCTGATTTGTAAAAACACAACACTTCCACAGAATGATTCAAACACAATTATATATATAAAAAAGTCTCATTTGCATGAAAATCAAAAACTCACATCCAGTAGAATTTGTTGACTGAACTATGGATGATATGATGACACAGATCAAATGATGTTTCTGTGATACTCTGAAATAATCTGAATGCAAACATGCTCCATACCATCGCTCTACCTCGCCCTACTGTCAGAGCAGTTAACAGGAAACCAAAGTGGGCATTGACGCTACAGGTGACAGTTGAGTGCACTAGGCTGTCTATGTCAATTGTTCCATCTCAAAACATGCAGGAGCCTACAATTTAAAAGTATAATGGGGCATCAGCATGCAAACATGTTAAAAATCACACAGTCACACTAATATTATTTTTTGCCTCACTTGCTCGGGGTTATTCAAACATGTCAGATTCAAACTTTATTCAAACATAATTGGAGCTAGCTGGCACACATGGAGTGATAGTCAGCATGAGGGGAGGAAATACAGAAATGCCTTTGATGGTAAACAAAAGGTTGCACATTGAAACATATTCTAACTGTGTTACATCAACAGCTAGCTGACAGAACACACATTTGCTGTTATGTTACATTCCATGGAAGGTTATCCACGCAAGATGGCTGACTGTGGGAACCCTGAAGTTGGCTGACTGAACTGTTATGGAAGACATAATGTTGACAGGCTGTGATTTTCTTGTGGTGTATCACAGGGTTAAATCCTAGGTCCTCTCATTTTGTTTTACATGCTGCCTTAAGATCAAATTATTTTCTTTGTTTTTAATATTATTTTTAAGTCTTTCTGACTTTATTATAGTGCAGCTACAGAGAGACAGGAAAGTGGGGAGAGGGAATGACACGCAGCAAAGAGCTGCAGGTAGGAATCAAACCCAGGCTGCTGCAAAGGTCTCAGCCTACATGAGGCGCACACTCTGCCAGGTGAGCTAGAGGTGGACCTAATTCAAAATTATAATCAAACACAACATCAGTTTCCATTTTTTTTTACTAACAATATGTGATTTTATATTCTATTAAAATCAGGTAAATATGGCAGCTGCTTTTGTCTGGTGCTGATGTTCCAGTCCTTCCTACTACTGAGAGTCTAGAACCGAGATCCTTATTGCCCAAATACAGTAACTCTGTAAACCAGGTGGAATCAAATTTTGTCAAGATCTCTTTTCAAGTTGAGCCTACTGCTCAGTCAGTGTATAATATTTGATGCAGATTTTCTATCATTATCAGCTGAAGTTGGACAATGGTTAATTAATGTTTCCACATTAGAAGCTCAAATTAGCTCATTCTTCTGTTTCTAAACCCTGAAAGGTGATCCATCCTTTAAATATCAAAGCTACTTTTCTCTAACTCCCGTTCTGAGTAAACCTGAGAAAAAAAAATAAAATTAACAAACTAAAAACTTCCCACCTCCAGCTGGTCCAAAATGCTGCTACCAGTCTGTTAACCAGGAGGAAGTGTAACTGAGAGAAGTGAAAATACAGATCTAAGAGGAGACGGAGAGACTCAGGGAGGAGCTAAGATGTTACTGAACTATAGAAGAGAGAGAAACTTCTATATTCAACAGACTTCAATACACAAACCATCAACATTACCTTTATTCAACATGCTGTCACTGCAGTATTGTGTCTTTTCTCTGCTCTTTCTTTACATTCTAACAGGTATGTTACATTCTGCATTTCAAAAAGATCACTGTCAACCTTTGTGAATGGGATTCACTTATTATGACTTTTACAACATGTTATAACAGAGTTATCTCTTCCTTTAGGTGTCAGCTGTGAAGAACTCACTCCAGTCAAGAATGAAGAGTACACTTTAGAAGGCAGCACTGTTACTCTGTCCTACAGATACTCCAAACAAGCAACAAGTAATGATGAGTTTTACTGGTATCGACAATATCCAGGAAAACCACCAGAGTTCCTCATCTTTCACTTGGGGACACAAAATGCAACAAACTCTGGACTGTCTGTTACAGTGAGTGAGGATCAAACCCAAATGGACCTGCAGATCTCCTCTGCTGCAGTGACACACTCTGCTCTGTACTACTGTGCTGTGAGGCCCACAGTGACAGCAAACCCACAGTCTCTGTACAAAAACACAAGCTGACACACTGACAAGCTGCTGGAAGCCTTTTTTCCCCCACACTGTTGGACTCAACTTTTTACCTCCACTAGAGGGCCACATTATCAAGTAGGCGGTGCACTACTTCTGCACTGTGTTCAACCATTCAGTCAATAATAAGTGCTGCTGTGAAGAGAACAATTCTCACACTCAATGTTGAACATCAGCTACTTTCTCCTGTTGATTTCAACCTTGTTGTAGAGATGGAACATTGGCTGTGGATTATTCTTGCTGCTCTTTTCTTTGGTAAGATACAAACAGCTACATCTTTACTCTCTCAACACTTTTCACAACTAACTGAGCTGTGAGTGCTTTTAATGTTCCCCATACAGAAAAGCTAAACACATAATTTCTGTTGGCATCTAGTACCTTCTAAATAACTCCTTATATGGTTTAATGTGACATCAGACAGAAGGCAGTGAAAATACAAACTATTCTACATGTCTGTGTGTCTGACTCTCTGTCTAGGTAACTCTTTAAACCTACTGATTGTTCTCCTTTAATCAATCATCTTTATTGATTCATCTCTTCCTCTGCATGTTCTCTTCTTCCCCAGAGTGTAAAGGAGAAGACAGAGTGATCCAGCCAACAGGAGATGTCATCACTACTGAAGGACACACTGTTACACTTGGCTGTACATTTGACATCAGTGTAGGGTCAAATGGATATTTGTTCTGGTACAAACAAGAAGTGAATAACATTCCGATCTATATTTTGCGACGTGATACATTTGGAACAGAAGACAATGCTCCAGAGTTCCAGAAAGACAGATTTGATGCTAAAACCAATAAGACATCAGTTCCTCTGAAGATCCAGAAGCTTCAGCTGTCTGACTCTGCTGTGTACTACTGTGCTCTGCAGCCCACAGTGACAGGAAACACCAAAACTCTGTCCAAAAACATTATGAGCAAAGACAACACAATACTCCACAACATCCACTAGAGGGAGTCACACACTGTTAGACTGCAGGATGTTCTTAATCACTGATTTTTCAAACAAATAAACACATCATTGTAGAGCTAATATTTAATAAGTTCCAGCTGGTGCTGGAGGTTCACCAATGTAGAGAAGTATGTCTACTAACAAACACTGTGTTTGTGATTGGAGTCTCTCAGGCTGTGATTTTACTGTGGTGTACCACAGGGTTCAATCCTAGGTCCTCTCATTTTTATTACACGCTGCATGAAGAGCAAATTACTTTGAAAACAATATCAGTTTCCATTGTTTTGCTGACAATCTGTGATTTTATATTCCATTCCCTTCCTCCAGCTGGTACAAAATGCTGCTACCAGTCTGTTATCCTATGATCTCCAAAATCTAATCAGGTCATAACTGACTCCAAGTGGACATACATGCAGGATCTGAAGAAACTCTCTCAAGGTGTTCTTAAGATATTGCATTTACAAGAATGGTATGGATTGATGTACAGACATAGTGACCAACAGAAAACACAAAAACTTAATTCCTCTGGCCCTGGCTATCACCAGCACTGAGACATAAAAACTCCCATCTGTTAACCAGGAGGAAGTGTAACTGAGAGAAGTGAAAATACAGATCTAAGAGGAGACGGAGAGACTCAGGAAGGAGCTAAGATGTTACTGAACTATAGAAGAGAGAGAAACTTCTATATTCAACAGACTTCAATACACAAACCATCAACATTACCTTTATTCAACATGCTGTCACTGCAGTATTGTGTCTTTTCTCTGCTCTTTCTTTACATTCTAACAGGTATGTTACATTCTGCATTTCAAAAAGATCACTGTCAACCTTTGTGAATGGGATTCACTTATTAGGACTTTTACAACATGTTATAACAGAGTTATCTCTTCCTTTAGGTGTCAGCTGTGAAGAACTCACTCCAGTCAAGAATGAAGAGTACACTTTAGAAGGCAGCACTGTTACTCTGTCCTACACATACTCCAAACAAGCATCGAACACAGAGTACTTCTTCTGGTATCGACAATATCCAGGAAAACATCCTGAGTTCATCATCTCCCATTTAGGAACTGGTACAAAACTAAGAGATCCAGGATCTCTGCTGTGGGAGAGGACGCTGGCGTTGACTGTTCGCCGCTTCTCCATGCCTGCTGACTCCAAACCCCACGGGGTTCCACCTTCCACAGCTGGGTTGATGCCTCACCTGGCTCTGGCTTCTTTCCCCGGATTGTGTTTTTGGTATCGCACAAACCTCCGGGAGTCGTCTGTGTGGTGACTGGCAAGCTTGGTGCCCCTTCAGCCGGGACGGCGGCGCTAACATGGTGCCGGCTGCCAAGCTGACTCTGGTGCTAGCTAGTGCTGGTGCTAGCTGTTGAATCGGCCTCTCTCCGTTTCGCCAACCTCCCCGGCTTCTGCATGTCATCTGCCCTCAAACGGATGTCTGCAAGTGGGCTGCCATCTCTGTGGAGGATCTGGACCATCCTGGGCTGTGCGGCTATCATCCATCGTCGCTCGCCGGGATCCTGGCTAATGGCTAACAACACCGACACTCCAGGCTACTCCACCGTCATCTCTGCGCCGCTTCGGAGCTCCCATCACATCAGTGCTCCTTCTGGTCAACTCCAACTACCTTACCGACCCCGCTACATCCACAGAGGATCTGGTCGCCGGTTTGTTTTGTCCAAACACGGTGATCATGGTAACCGTCACCGATCCATCCCATCCCTCTGGTCAGCAGGTCGCACCGTCGCACATCAATGGCGTCATCAGAACGCCGCTACTCCAGTCGCAAAAAACAGGAGCACGTATGGCCGGCTGGACAGAAAATCCGGAGCGGATCACAGCGTCCTACGCCCCCTGAACGGACTGGACTCCGCAGGCCATTCCACACTGGAATTATTAAACATTCAGTCACTGACAAACAAAGCTGGACTCATCAACGACCACATCACAGACAAGGAAATTGACATTCTTTGCCTTACAGAGACCTGGCAACAGCCTGAGGTCTACTCTGTCCTCAATGAGGCCTGTCCCCCTGGGTATAGTTACCTCAGTAAGGCCCGGACTACCGGTCGGGGGGGTGGTCTTGCTGTTTTTCACTGCAGCACCATTCAAACCTCTCTACTCTCTGTCCCACCCATCAACACTTTTGAACATCTGGTTTTTAATTGCAAACACATCACATCACATCACATCACCTCTGCAACCATAGCACTTATCTATCGCCCCCCCAAACCACATCCGTCATTCCTCTCTGAAGTTCATGATTTTCTCATCTCACTTTGCACCTCACACTCAAACATTCTGGTTCTGGGGGATTTCAACATCCACATGGACTCACTCTCCTGCCAACTGGCTGCTGACTTTAAACAGGTTTTGGACTGCCTCAACCTCCACCAATCTGTTGTTGGACCCACCCACACCAAGGGCCACACACTGGACCTGGTCATCACAGATTCCATCCACATCTCAGACCTCTACATCCAGGACATCGGCATTTCAGACCATTATGCAGTCACCTTCAGGACCCCCCTCCCCTCCCCCCTCACCAAACCACAACGCCTCATATCCTTCAGAAATTTCAAGAACTGACTCCACCTCCCTCAGTCAGCATCTCCAGCTCCTTTCTCCTCCTTCAAACACATCAGTTACCGACCTCATGGACTACTACAACCATAATCTTCACTCTATCCTCGACTTTCATGCTCCACTTAAAACCAGGACAGTCACCTTCACCCGTTCAGCTCCCTGGTTCACTGTTTTAGCTGAGACTGTTAAAAAGGACCGGCCGAGTCCTGGAGCGGGCCTATGTCACATCTGGGCTGACGGTGCATAAGTTGGCCTACCGGGAACATCGACGGAGATATGCCAAAGAACTCTCCAAGGCCAGGTCAGCACACTACTCCAACATCATCAACAATAACCCAGGTAATTCCAAACAACTCTTCACCACCGTCAAACATCTTCTCAAACCTCAGACTTCACCACACCACAACCAAACAGTCACGCAGTGCAATAAATTCATGGATTTCTTTACCTCCAAAATACACAATATCCGCGCATCTCTCTCCCCCGCCAACAGTTCTGTCCCATCAAGTGACATTGCACCCACCACACAACACCTGTCTCAGTTCTCCCCCACAGTGCAGCAGGAGGTTGAAAAAATAATCAGTAAATCCAAACCGTCCACATGCTCCCTCGACCCCTTCCCATCCCCTCTGCTTAAAGCTCACTGTCATTCCATCAGTCAAGTAATAACCAACATCATTAATCTCTCTCTTCAAACCGGCCACGTTCCGGTCAGCCTCAAAACAGCTATCATCAAGCCTCTCCTCAAAAAACCCACTCTTGATCCTGAACCTCTGTCAAATTACAGACCCATCTCCAATCTCCCCTTCATCTCCAAAACCCTTGAAAGAATTGTATCCATCCAACTCCACAACCACCTGAAATCAAACAGTCTGTACGAAAAATTCCAATCCGGTTTTCGTCCCTCCCACAGCACCGAGACAGCTCTCATCAGAGTCACAAACGACCTCCTGATGACCTCTGACTCCGGCTCCACTTCCCTTCTCATTCTCCTCGACCTCTCTGCTGCATTTGACACTGTTGACCACCACATCCTCCTTCACCGCCTCCAACACGACATTGGTATCTCTGGCACCGCCCTTCAATGGTTTCACTCTTACCTCACGGGAAGGACCGAGTTCGTTGCCCTGGGGGATGCTAAATCCCGCCCCCACACTGTTGTCTGTGGGGTCCCCCAGGGCTCCGTGCTCGGTCCAACCCTCTTCACCATCTACATGCTCCCCCTTGGCCGTGTCGTCAGCAGGCATGGAATACAATTCCATTGCTATGCTGACGACACACAACTCTATCTCAAAGTCACCCCCTCCCCCACTCCCTCCTCCTCTGTCACTCAACTGGACTCCTGCCTGGAGGAGATAAAGGCCTGGATGAGTGAAAACTTCTTACAGCTGAACAGCTCCAAAACAGAAGCCATTCACATCGGCACCCCTCACCAGCTCCGCTCCTCCCTCATTTCCTCCGTCTCTTTTCTCGGCCACAACTTTTCCTTCTCTCCTTCCGTGACTAATTTGGGAGTCAGGTTTGACCCCCATCTTAGCTTTGACAATCATATCAACCATATCTGCAAAACTTCCTTCTTTCACCTCCGTAATATCGCCAAACTCCGGCCATCTCTCTCTCGTCCTGCTGCAGAGAGGCTCATCCATGCCTTTGTCTCCTCCAGGCTGGACTACTGCAACGCACTTCTCATCGGGATCCCGGGCAAGAGCCTACAAAGGCTTCAATACGTCCAAAACAGCGCTGCCCGGGTCCTGATGAGAGTGCGTAAACATGAGCACATCACCCCCATCCTTCGCACTCTGCACTGGCTCGCCGTTCACCTCCGCATCGAATTCAAAATCCTCCTTCACACCCATCACTGTCTGCACGGTGCAGCCCCCACCTACCTCACCGAACTCCTCAACCCACATACCTCAGCCAGAACCCGGTCAGGCCAACTGCACCGTCTGCACCCGCCCAGGACTCGGCTCAAGACCATGGGCGACAGGGCCCTCGAGGCTGCTGCTCCCCGTCTGTGGAACGCCCTCCCCGACCACCTCAGGGCTCCACAGACGGTGGATGCTTTTAAAAAAGGACTTAAGACCTTCCTGTTTCAGAAAGCTTTTCCTCGCTGATTTTATCTGTTTGATTTTATTGCTATGTTTGATTTTATTGCTATTGTTGCTTTATTCCTATTGTTTGCCTGTACTGTGCACTTTGAGATTTGTATTCAAATGTAAAGTGCGTTATAAATAAAATCTATTATTATTATTATTATTATTAGTTCCTGGAGTTTCTTTTAAAGTGAGTGAAGATTAAACCCAAATGGACCTGCAGATCTCCTCTGCTGCAGTGACACACTCTGCTCTGTACTACTGTGCTGTGAGGCCCACAGTGACAGCAAACACCAAAACTCTGTACAAAAACCTTTGAAGCAAAGACAACACGATACTCCACAACATCCACTAGAGGGAGTCACACACTGTTAGACTTCAACAGGATGTGATGATACAGTCTAGAATCACTTTACTCTCTGACAGGTTTGTGATGTAAAACTCAAGAAATGGAGTCACTGACAACTTATTCACTCTGAATTACAAAGACCAATGATGTGAAGGCCCAGATCCATCAGAGTATCAATGTTCTTCCTCTGTCTCCTCCCCTCTCACTGCAGACATGAAACACTGGCTGAGAAACATCCTGATTCTGACTCTCTGTCTAGGTAACTCTTTAAACCTACTGATTGTTCTCCTTTAATCAATCATCTTTATTGATTCATCTCTTCCTCTGCATGTTCTCTTCTTCCCCAGAGTGTAAAGGAGAAGACAGAGTGATCCAGCCAACAGGAGATGTCATCGCTACTGAAGGACACACAGTTACACTTGGCTGTACATTTGAGACCAGTTACCCAGGTCCAGCTTTGTTCTGGTACAAACAAGAACTAAATGATAACCCTAAGTTTATGCTACGTGGCAACTCCCAGACAGACAGATCTGATGCAGCAATCAACAAGACATCAGTTCCTCTGAAGATCCAGAAGCTTCAGCTGTCTGACTCCGCTGTGTACTACTGTGCTCTGCAGCCCACAGTGACAGGAAACACCAAAACTCTGTACAAAAACATTATGAGCAAAGACAACACAATACTCCACAACATCCACTAGAGGGAGTCACACACTGTTAGACTGCAGGATGTTCTTAATCACTGATTTTTCAAACAAATAAACACATCATTGTAGAGCTAATATTTAATAAGTTCCAGCTGGTACTGGAGGTTCACCAATGTAGAGAAGTTTGTCTACTAACAAACACTGTGTTTGTGATTGGAGTCTCTCAGGCTGTGATTTTACTGTGGTGTACCACAGGGTTCAATCCTAGGTCCTCTCATTTCTATTACACGCTGCATGAAGAGCAAATTACTTTGAAAACAAAATCAGTTTCCATTGTTTTGCTGACAATCTGTGATTTTATATTCCATTCCCTTCCTCCAGCTGGTACAAAATGCTGCTACCAGTCTGTTATCCTATGGTCTCCGAAATCTAATCAGTTCATGACTGACTCCAAGTGGACATACATGCAGGATCTGAAGAAACTCTCTCAAGGTGTTCTTAAGATATTGCATTTACAAGAATGGCATGGATCGACATATGGACAGATGTACAATACAGACAAACGTACAGATGGACATACTGACCAACTGACAGCCAAAGAACTTAATTCCTCTGGCCCTGGCTATCACCAGCGCTGAGACATAAAACTCCTATCTGTTAACCAGGAGGAAGTGTAACTGAGAGAAGTGAAAATACAGATCTAAGAGGAGACGGAGAGACTCAGGGAGGAGCTAAGATGTTACTGAACTATAGAAGAGAGAGAAACTTCTATATTCAACAGACTTCAATACACAAACCATCAACATTACCTTTATTCAACATGCTGTCACTGCAGTATTGTGTCTTTTCTCTGCTGTTTCTTTACATTCTAAAAGGTATGTTACATTCTGCATTTCAAAAAGATCACTGTCAACCTTTGTGAAGGGGATTCACTTATTATGACTTTTACAACATGTTATAACAGAGTTATCTCTTCCTTTAGGTGTCAGCTGTGAAGAACTCACTCCAGTCAAGAATGAAGAGTACACTTTAGAAGGCAGCACTGTTACTCTGTCCTACAGATACTCCAAACAAGCAACTGCTGGTGATCAATTTTTCTGGTATCGACAATATCCAGGAAAACCCCCAGAGTTCATCATCTCCCATTCAGGAACTGGTACAAAACTAAGAAATCCAATTCCTGGACTGTCTGTTACAGTGAGTGAGGATAAAACCCAAATGGACCTGCAGATCTCCTCTGCTGCAGTGACACACTCTGCTCTGTACTACTGTGCTGTGAAGCCCACAGTGACAGCAAACACCAAAACTCTGTACAAAAACCTTTGAAGCAAAGACAACACAATACTCCACAAAATCCACTAGAGGGAGTCACACACTGTTAGACTTCAACAGGATGTGATGATACAGTCTAGAATCACTTTACTCTCTGACAGGATTATAATGTAAAGCTTTGGAAATTAAACCACTGACAACTTATTCACTCTGAATTACATCTCACTAAAGTAACCATGACAACACTCAGTGGAATATTTGTTTAAAACTTAAAGCACAAAATGTTTTAAAATGACCCTATAATAAGAAGGATTATACCCTTCAGATAAAATAAAGCACAATGTTCTCATGACTTTCTAAAGATGTAGATGTACACTTAATTTATCTGCTTCATTTCTTGAGTTTTATTTACAGATTAGCACTGCCATTCAAAGCTATGGACTGGTTTGGGAACACATCCCATGGTTCAACCTGTGAATCTGCCTCTCATCTCATGTTTTCAGATCAATACAACAGTAATACCCACAGGTATACAGGTATAGAGTCTGTGTGGAATGTAGACTCAATAACAGACTGTCAGTTGATAAAGAGTAGATGCTGCTCTATTCTGCCTAAAAGATATTGACACCAGGCACTGAGAGAATAAGGCTAGAAGAATCATTAAGGATCCTAACCACCCACATAACAGCCTTTTCTCCCTGTAAAAAGAAAAGCCAGCAGGATAACAGAGGTTCAGCTCTTTAAATGAAACTGTAAAATACAGTATCTCATGAAAGTGAGTACACCCCTCACATTTCAGCTACCATTTTATTATGTCCTCTCAAGGGACAATACTATAGAAATGAAACTTGGATATACTTTAGAGCAGTCAGTGTACAGCTTGTATGGAAGTATAGATTTTCCATCCACTGAAAATTACTCAACACACAGACATCATTGTTTAAATAGCTGGCAGCACAAGTGAGTACACCCCTAGTGATACCTGTACATGTTCAAACATGCAAAGCCACCTGTCCTATTCATCATGTTTTTACCTGCCTGACTGGACCATACAAATTTGTGTGTCATGGATTAGAGCTGTTCATTTTGATGCTTTGGGTACAATTCTCTCACACTGGCCACTGGATGTTCAACATGGCACCTCATGGCAAAGAACTCTCTGAGGATGTGAGAGATAGAATTGTTGCTCTCCACGAAGATGGCCTAGGCTATAAGAAGATTGGTAACACCATGAAACTGAGCTACAGCACGGTGGCCAAGGTCAAACAGTGGTTTTCCAAGACTGGTTCCACTCAGAACAGGCCTCGCCAGGGTCGACCAAAGAAGTTGAGTCCTCGTGCTCTGCGTCATATCCAGAAGATGGCTTCAAAAAACAGATGCATGAGTGCTGCCGGCATTGCTGCAGAGGTTGAAGAAGCGGGAGGTCAGCCTGTTGGTGCTCAGACCATACGCCGCACACTGCATCAAGTCGGTCTGCATGGCCGTCGTCCCAGAAGAAAGCCTCTTCTGAAGCTGGCTCACAAGAAAGCCCGAAAACTGTTTGCTTAAGACAAGCAGTCCAAGAGCATGAATTACTGGAACCATGTCCTGTGGTCTGATGAGACTAAGATAAACTTGTTTGGCTCAGATGGTGTCCAGCATGTGTGGCGGCGCCCTGATGAGGAGTACCAAGATAATTGTGTCTTGCTTACAGCAAAGCATGGTGGTGGTAGTGTCATGGTCTGGGGCTGCATGAGTGCTGCCGGCACTTGGGAGCTGCAGTTCATTGAGGGGAAATATGAATTGCAATGTGTACTGTGACATTCTGAAGCAGAGCATGATCCCTTCCCTTCAGAAACGGGGCCACATGGCAGTTTTCCCAACATGATAACGACCCCAAACACACCTTGAAGATGACAACTGCCTGCTGAGGAAGCTGAAGGTGAAGGTGATGGAGTGCTCAAGTATGTCTCCAGACCTGAACCCAATGGAGCATCTGTGGGGGATCCTCAAGTGGAAGGTGGAGGAGCACAAGGTGCCTAACATCCACCAGCTGCATGATGTCATCATGGAGGAGTGGAAGAGGATTCCAGTAACAACCTGCGCAGCTCTGGTGAATTCATTGCCCAAGAGGATTAAGGCAGTGCAAGATAACAAAGGTGCTCACACAAAATATTGACACTTTGGGCACAGTTTGAACATGTTCACTGTGAGGTGTACTTACTTGTGTTGCCACCTATTTAGACAATAATGGCAGTGTGTTGAGTTATTTTCAGAGGACAGTAAATCTATATTGCCATACAAGCTGTACACGGACTACTCTAAGTTGTATTGAAGTTTCATTTCTATAGCATTGTCCCTTGAGAAAATATCATAAAATGGTTGCTGAAATGTGAGGGGTGTTCTCACTTTTGTGAGATACTGTATATCCAGGTGTGGTTTTGGTGTTCATAACATACAGTGATATGAGAGGAGCAATAGGTTGAGGGAGGAGCAACACTGTCAAAGAAAAGCAGAAGAGAAAAAGACTCCCACTATCAATATCTATAGTAGACACAACACAGATACTGTCTGTAAGATGCTGGCACTGCATTACTGTGGAATTGTTCCAATTTTTCTGACCATATTCAAAGGTAGGTTAAAGCAGGAAGAATGAATGCCTTTAAGGGATCTGTTTGTAATGTTTGCTAGAAATCACTGGGACAGGAAATCAGAGATTAAACTCTCATTAACAACATGCTTCTCTTCCTTTAGGTGTCAGCTGTGAAGAACTCACTCCAGTCAAGAATGAAGAGTACACTTTAGAAGGCAGCACTGTTACTCTGTCCTACAGATACTCCAAACAAGCAACGAACACAGATGATCTCTTCTGGTATCGACAATATCCAGGAAAACCACCAGAGTTCCTCATCTCTCACTTAGGGACACAAAATACAACAAACTCTGGACTGTCTGTTACAGTGAGTGAGGATAAAACCCAAATGGACCTGCAGATCTCCTCTGCTGCAGTGACACACTCTGCTCTGTACTACTGTGCTGTGAGGCCCACAGTGACAGCAAACCCACAGTCTCTGTACAAAAACACAAGCTGACACACTGACAAGCTGCTGGAAGCCTTTTTTCCCCCACACTGTTGGACTCAACTTTTTACCTCCACTAGAGGGCCACATTATCAAGTAGGCGGTGCACTACTTCTACACTGTGTTCAACCATTCAGTCAATAATAAGTGCTGCTGTGAAGAGAACAATTCTCACACTCAATGTTGAACATCAGCTACTTTCTCCTGTTGATTTCAACCTTGTTGTAGAGATGGAACATTGGCTGTGGATTATTCTTGCTGCTCTTTTCTTTGGTAAGATACAAACAACTACATGTTTTTATTCTTTCCTAAAGATTTATAAAAACTGGAGTTCACAGCACAAATCTCTCAACACTAGAGCTCTTTCTGTCCACACAGTAACACTGTACACTTGACATTTTCCACTGTCTTCTCCTCTCAGCCTCATCAACAATGTTAGTCTAATGGCTTCATTTTCTCTCCTTTTTCCAGGACTAATAGCTGGAGACAAAATCTCTCCTGTACGAGATGAAGTCAGTCGAAGAGAAGGACAATCTGTCACACTCACATGTCAATATGAGACAGATGATGACTATATTTGGCTTTACTGGTACAGACATCATTCTGACCTTCAGGCACCTCAGTTTGTACTCTGGAAAGGAGCAAAAACGAACACAGCTCAATATATTCCTGGTCATCGATATGAATCTGAAACATCACCAAACTCAACTCAACTGACCATAAAGAATCTAACCCTGGCAGACACAGCTCTCTACTACTGTGCTCTAGAAACACAGTGATACAAAGTGTAGAAGAGGCTGTACAAAAACCTCAACACAGATATCTGACTACTCTTCAAAGAGGAGGGAAGTGGTATTCAAACCACAGCTTCATATCAGATGGATTCTGATGATTCCTGTGTGATCAGAGTCACTGTGGTTACAGCTGCTAATGAAACACTGTGGGAGGATTCACATGAGTAGCAAATCCACATCAGGGACAAACCAACTGTATTTTGGAGCCAACAAACAGATCCTGTTATACTTGTTCCAATCTATAATACAGAGTGTTATGCAATGTGGAGTCAGTGCATTGTACAGTTTCTTTCTGATTGCTGCACATCTGCTCAAAGACTTTGGGTCAAACACTTGGGTCAAGTTTTCAAACTGCATATATTAAAGAATGTTGTCTCTGGCTGGTAATATTACATCAGACACCTCACACTTCATCTGAAGAATATCAGCTCCTGCCATCATCACACAGATTTAGAGTCCCACAGGCTCCACTCAGCAGGTCGAATAACTCATTTGTTCCCATTAAATCACAGTATGTAGCCTTAGTGTGCCTGGGTCAAACACTGAATGTAACAGGGATGATTCTTATGTTCACGGTTCCTACACATTTTTACTATTGACTTGTCAAAACCTTTCCATAATATTTTACCCCATTCCCATGACTTTATTTAAGCAGTTTAAAATGGGTAGGCCCATAAAGCAATACAGTCAGACAAGATCCAATAGAGGTCAAAGCAATTTGAAGAGTGTGTGGATTCTAACTTTGACAAGTCTGTCTGCAATTATTCCTTGTTAAACAAATAGTTGTTTCCCATTCAGTCCAATGTTAGCTCTTCATCAGTTAGCCATTTATCACACTGACTGTGAATATTCACCTGTCTTATGTGAGGCTGAGTCAACCCGCTACACAACAGCTTTTCAGCATTTTCCTGTTTCTCTCCTGATGTGACAACACGTCTCGTTCCTCCAAATGGGGGCGTGGCCTTGGTGATGACACAATGCTGTTCTGGTCTACATGTATCAAATGATACTAGTGACGTTTCAACAGTCAGGCAGCGCAGCAGTAAATTAGTGATACACGGAACATATTTCACGTAATGATGAGACTTATTCTGGCATTTGATGAAAATATTTAAACAATAAACAAAACAATGTATATTCAAAGCATTCTGTTAGTTCCAAACCATTTCCAGGCCTGGAAAACTGTTTTTCTAATCTCATAACTTCTGAAGAATTTCATGACCGTGGGAACTCTCTATTTGCACTGTGTCCACTTTTCCTAATGTGTGATGTGATTTGTAGCCGTTGTAGTACAGTTTTGTCATCTGGTTAAATGTTGTTTTGTATTGTTGTATTTCCATGTATTTATGTGACACAGCTGACGTCCTGAGATGAAGAGAAATTACAGAATTCCCTTTGACAATAAAGCAAAATCACATCAAATGACACAATGACAACAAATACATAGACACAGCTTACTGAATAAATCCTCTGTGTGCCCTGTGGGTCATTAGGCCACAATGAGCTTCTTCCATTGTTCACTATCCTCTGAAAAAACAAAACAAAACAAAAGAATAAAACAGTGAAACTGACAATAATTTATATTTAAAATCCACCTGTCTGATTCATCAAAATACAAGCTTCCACAACAACTCCACCATCTTTGAATTTGAGAAAAAGACACTAAACTGTCAATTTACATTCAAGAGAAACACATTCTGAAAAGACCATAAAAAGTCACATGTTCAAATATTCATTCACTGTTGACTTTCAGTCTTTCTGATGATAAATATTAAAGGGGCCGTAGCAGGTTCACAACAATCAGCACCTTCTATATGTTCGGGACGCAACTGAATCTGCCGCAGCTGTAAAACTGAAAACAGCTGAAATTTCCAAAGCTGACTACATAAGAGACATGTTATACTAGGAAAGGAGAGTGACACAAAATGTGTTTGGTGTAAAGGTGTCAGTCGGGGGAATGACACAGGGCTGTGAATGAGCCCTGTCACTGTGATCAGGTTCCTCCTTCTAATCCACCAACTTAGTGTTGATGAAGACTAAACTGAGAGATCACAGCCTTCTTTATACTTGCTGTAGCTCAGAGTTCCTCAACACTGCAGATATGACACCTGTGTTCATCTCAGTGTTGCTGGCTGCTATGAGCCTTGGTATGAACACAACTCTGTTTCTTTGATATCAATCTATCATTGACATGATTCTTTAACAGCACGCTGATACTGTTTGTTGCTGTTTCACAGAATGCAGAGCACAAAAAGACAACGTGCTGCAACCAAAAGGAGATGTGACTGCTACTGAAGGAGAGGCACTAACACTTGGCTGTCAATATAACAGCACTTCATCAAGTGTACATCTCTTCTGGTACAAACAGGATAGAAACAACAGCCCCAAATTCATCCTGAGTCGCTATAAAGGGGATGAAGGGAACACACCAGATCAGTCCAGAGAGAGATTTTCATCCACACTGAATTCCACCTTTAGATCAGTTCCTCTGAAGATCCAGACGCTTCAGCTGTCTGACTGCTGTGTACTACTGTGCTCTGCAGCCCACAGTGACAGGAAACACCAAAACTCTGTACAAAAACATTATGAGCAAAGACAACACAATACTCCACAACATCCACTCTGGCCCCGCCCACTGGTGTTTCAGTCAACCAATGAGATTGTTTGTGTCTCCAGAGCAGAAATGTTGGAGGAACTAAAAGCACAATCAGCTTGATGTTGAGGAGAAGGGCTGTGCAGCAGAGAGGCTCTTTAGTTTCTTCATTCTACTGCAGTGGAAGAACATTGCTCATCTGCTGTCTGTTTGGCTTTAACAACTCCAAAGACATGTTGCTTTACCTCTTTTTACTTTTCTTTCACTTTATAGGTGAGTGTGACAACAGAGATCAAAGCCTCATTAACTTGCTGTATTAACCACATATTTCACAACTACAGCTTTATCTGTGTAAGGCAACAATTTCTACCACAGCAAAAGACATTTGCTCATGTTTGATCTCAGAAGTCTCCTGATGGTAGAATCTCTTGCAGACTAACTGACATGAATAATACTCATTTTGCAGCCCTGGCTTCCATGAACAGCATAAAGCCACAAAGAACTGAAGAACATATTGCAGAGGGCACAAACATCAGCCTGACCTGTAAGTATGAGGGTAATATCTACAATATCCAGTGGTACCGACAATACCAGACATCCAGACCAGAGTTCCTGCTCTCCATCACAGAGGGAGGATCGATTTCTGAAACTGTTTCTGATTTCTCAGCTCACATTAACAAAACAGAGAAACGTGTTGATCTGGAGATCAACTCAGCTAAAGTGACACACTCTGCTGTGTACTACTGTGCTCTGCAGCCCACAGTGACAGGAAACAAATCAACTCTGAACAAAAACCTTCTGAGCAAAGACAACACCATTTCCCACAGCGTCCACTAGAGGGAGCTGAATACTACATAACTTTGAGAGAGAATCAAACAACAGATGAGAAAAGTTGTCAGGTTAGATCTGAGAGGCAGAGACCAAAGGTGTCATCTCTCTTCACTGCTGTTTTATCCCTAAATATCAACTGGTTTGTTCAATCATCTGCTCTGTAACTCCAATATTAATGAAACCTGGTGCAGATCCTGACAATTTGAACAATTTTCTACCAATATCAAATTTACTGTTCCTCTCTAAAATACAGTTGCAGCTCAGGTCCACACTCACCTTAGTCACAACAATGTCAACAATTTCACTCTGGTTTTTGCTCCTGTCACAGTACAGAGACAGCTCTGGTAAAAATCACTAATGATCTCTTGATGGCAGCTGAGTCTGGGCTTTTAACTGTTCTCATTCTTCTTGATCTGAGTGCAGCCTTTGAAACCATCTCACATATCATCTCTCTACAGAGACTAGCTACCATTGGTATCAGCAGCACCACTCTCAACTGGTTTAAATCATATCTCTCTGGCCGCTCTCACTTTGTTCAAGTCAGATCATGTTCAGATCAAGCTCCTTTCCAGTTACTAGTGGTGTTCCTCAGGGCTCTGTCCTAGGTCCCCTTTTATGTATTATCTACCTTCTGCCTCTGGGCCATATCTTCAGAATATCTGGTATTCATTTTCACTGTTATGCTGATGACACCCAGCTCTGTCTCTCCACTAGGCCTAACCCCACCCCCAAATACCTTTCTGACTGCTTATTGGATAGTAAATCTCGGCTTTCATGCAACTTCCTCAAACTTAACAGTGATAAAACTGAGGTTCTCCTTGTGGGTAAAAGAATCTACTCTGGCTAAACTGCACAGTTTGACTCTGACCACTGACAACTCCAAAGCCGTCTGTCCTCTCAGGTTAAGACTCTGGGTGTCATCCTGGACAGCACACTGTCCTTTGAGGCCCACATCAATAACGATACTTGGTCTGCATACTTTCATCTATGAAATATTAATCGTCTTCACCCCTCACTGACACCACAGAGCACCACTATCTTCGTTCATTCTTTGGCTACATCTGGTATTGACTATTGCAGCTCTGTCCTCTTTGGTCTTCCTCTGAAGTGTCCTCATTAACTCCAGTTGGTCCAGAATTCAGCTGATGTATCATTACCAGAACCCCCTCCATAGATCATATCACTCCTGTTGTCCAGCAGCTTCACTGATTTCCTGTTAAATATCTCATCAATTTCAAGATTCTGCTTCACACCTTTAAGGCCTTTCATAACCACGCCCCTTCGTACCACGCCCCTTCATACCTGTCTGAACTCCTTCATATCTACACACCGTCCCAAACTCTTAGATCCTCTTCTGCGATCCAACTCACACGACCATCTGCCCACTGGACTACCATGGGTCCCCGCCTCTGGAACTCTCTCCCCCACAAGATTCACAATATTCACTCTCTTTCCACTTTCACATCCCGTCTGAAAACACACCTTTTTAGCTGCCATATTCAGTCAGATTTAATGGTGACACACACATATTGAGACTTATACTGATGATGGTTTTATACCGAATATTTATAAGTTTGATTTCTGTACAGTCATTTTAATAATTTTTATTGTGTATTATTTAATTTTTTGATTTTATGATCTATGAATATGTCTCACATCACCCAGACCTCGTTGAGACCAAATATCATCTTGGTCTCTGAGGCCACAAGACAGCTCATCCTACTGGAACTGACTGTGCCCTGGGAACAGAGGATGGAGGAGGCACAAGAGAAGGAGAGAGTCAAGTACCAGGAGTTGGTAGAGGACTGCCACAAGAACGGGTGGAGAACCAGTTACATGCCAGTGGAGGTGGGCAGTCGAGGTTTGCAAGTCATTTCCTCATCAAGGCCTACAGAACCCTGGGCATTATGGGCCAAAGAAGAAGAGCAATCAACAACAACGTGGAGGCAGCAGAGAAGGCATCTAGATGGCTGTGGCTGAAAAGGGGTGACCAGTGGGGTCAGTAGTACAGCATGCCACTTGAACACAGGCCGAGGCTTGATCAACTTTGGTCGGGTCGCCTGGAGGAGGGTGTCTGTTGCAAGACCCGAAACATCCAATGAGGCCAGGATACAACACTGATGACGTGTCCAAGTATGAGCAGCAGAAGATGTATGAAGAACTGCTTGTTTTTTTTAAACTGTGTCTTGTAAACTGTCCTTGAGTGCTGTAATAGGCACCTATATATAAAATGCATTATCATCATCATCATCATCATCATTATTATTATTACAATAAAATCTTACAATCACAAAATACTGCAAGAAAAACTAAAATACGAAGAAGACATTTTTAAAGCGTAATGGATGAGACCATTTTGTGGAAGTCCAGATATGTGAGGCATCATTAACATGGTTTAATGTTTGTTGAACAACAGAAAAAGGTGCTGTCAAGTGTCAGTCAGTGTTACCTTATCAGCTACTTCTTACCTGATGGAAATGATGTCATGGTGTGAAGAACACCACCACAGCAGTGACACACACACTATTTGTGAGAGGAAGGAGGGAGGGATTAAGGGAGGAGGAAAACTGTGACTCAAGGACAGAAAAGTCACAAACTGTCACAGTGGTGTTTCTACAAAAACAGACAGATTCTCTTTATCTTTAAGATGCTGTCAGTGAACTTCAGTCTGTGTGTGACTTTGTTTCTGCTCACAATAATAAGAGGTAGGTCAGATCATTGACATTAATGAGCTTCACTGATAAAAACCTATACATCATAAAGTCACAGAGTTATCTCTTCCTTTAGGTGTCAGCTGTGAAGAACTCACTCCAGTCAAGAATGAAGAGTACACTTTAGAAGGCAGCACTGTTACTCTGTCCTACACATACTCCAAACAAGCTGATGGGAGTGATCTATTCTTCTGGTATCGACAATATCCAGGAAAACCACCAGAGTTCATCATCTTTCACTTGGGGACAGAAAATAAAACAATCTCTGGACTGTCTGTTACAGTGAGTGAGGATAAAACCCAAATGGACCTGCAGATCTCCTCTGCTGCAGTGACACACTCTGCTCTGTACTACTGTGCTGTGAGGCCCACAGTGACAGCAAACACCAAAACTCTGTACAAAAACCTTTGAAGCAAAGACAACACAATACTCCACAACATCCACAAGAGGGAGTCACACTGTTAGACTTCAACAGGATGTGATGATACAGTCTAGAATCACTTTACTCTCTGACAGGTTTGTGATGTAAAACTCAAGAAATTGAGCCACTGACAGCCTATTCACTCTGAATTACATCTCACCAAAGTAACCATGACAACACTCAGTGGAATATTTGTTTGAAGCTTCAGCACAAAATGTTTTAATAAGACCTAAAGTAAGAAGCATTATACCTTTCAGATCAAATAAAGCACAATGTTCTCATGACTTTCTAAAGATGTAGATGTACATTTAATTTATCTGCTTCATTTCTTGAGTTTTATTTACAGATTAGCACTGCCATTCAAAGCTATGGACTGGTTTGGGAACACATCCCATGGTTCAACCTGTGAATCTGCCTCTCATCTCATGTTTTCAGATCAATACAACATTAATACCCACAGGTATACAGGTATAGAGTCTGTGTGGAATGTAGACTCAATAACAGACTGTCAGTTGATAAAGAGTAGATGCTGCTCTATTCTGCCTAAAAGATATTGACACCAGGCACTGAGAGAATAAGGCTAGAAGAATCATTAAGGATCCTAACCACCCACATAACAGCCTTTTCTCCCTGTAAAAAGAAAAGCCAGCAGGATAACAGAGGTTCAGCTCTTTGAATGAAACTGTAAAATATATCCAGGTGTGGTTTTGGTGTTCAAAACATACAGTGATATGAGAGGAGGAATAGGTTGAGGGAGGAGCAACACTGTCAAAGAAGAGCAGAAGAGAAAAAGACTCCTACAATCAATATCTAAAGCAGACACAACACAGATACTGTCTGTAAGATGCTGGCACTGCATTACTGTGGAATTGTTCCTATTTTTCTGACCATATTCAAAGGTAGGTTAAAGCAGGAAGAATGAATGCCTTTAAGGGATCTGTTTGTAATGTTTGCTAGAAATCACTGGAACAGGAAATCAGAGTTTAAACTCTCATTAACAACATGTATCTCTTCCTTTAGGTGTCAGCTGTGAAGAACTCACTCCAGTCAAGAATGAAGAGTACACTTTAGAAGGCAGCACTGTTACTCTGTCCTACACATACTCCAAACAAGCAACTGGTGATGATTACTTCTTCTGGTATCGACAATATCCAGGAAAACCACCAGAGATCCTCATCTCCCATTCAGGAACTGGTACAAAACTAAGCAATCCAGTTCCTGGAGGTTCTTTTAAAGTGAGTGAGGATAAAACCCAAATGGACCTGCGGATCTCCTCTGCTGCAGTGACACACTCTGCTCTGTACTACTGTGCTGTGAGGCCCACAGTGACAGCAAACACCAAAACTCTGTTCAAAAACCTTTGGATCCACAAGAGGGAGTCACACACTGATAAACTTCAACAATTTGTGATGATACACAAAGTGATGATGATGATGATGATGATGATGATGATGATGATGATTTGTTGTGGGATGTTATTTATATGAACAATACATCATACATACAATATCTCATCATAAATTAGTGTAACAGCAAATCCTCTGATATCTAATAGAGCTCAAATTCAACTCTGGAGATCAATTATTTCTGGGAGGCACTCTCTTACATATTCATAACTGCCCAAAAGTGAGACAACTTTAATGATGTGAGTGATGTATTTGAGTGAAATATTCAATATCCCAATGCATATGGTAATCATCTGTAATACGGTGTCATCATATTTACTGTTATATTAAACTCAACCATCAACAAACCAAACAATTTTAATCAAATATCCCATAAACTGGTTGTCATCCCAGACTCAGGTTTTGATTTTGTTCTGATCTTTATAAAAGAAGTTTCTCTGTTGTTCTGTCAGGCTGTGATTTCTTGTGGTGTACCACAGGGTTCAATCTTAGGTCCTCTTATTTTTTACCCATATGTTGTCTTTACATCAAACTATTTTTAAACATATCAGTTTCCATAGTTTTCCATTCTACTGCTGATAATATGTGATCACATATCCCATTAAAATCCAGTAATTAAGGCAGCTCATCTAAGCTTGTCAAATATCACCGCTTTGTCACGCCCGCTCGGTGACTCATATGGACGCACAGAGCAGCTATATGTGACACGCAGCTAAAACACCTAACACATGGTTACTGGTGTGAAACAGTCATGGTTAAATTTAGGCAACAAAAAAACCTGGTTAAATTTAGAAAACAGACCATGTCTTGACTTTAAATAGCTCAGTTTGTTATGGTATCTAACATAACAATGCAAATACATCACATGAGTGACGTCAGTAGGTGACATTTGTATGTAACAACCATATGCAAGTTACATAATCTCACAGTAAAACACAGTTGACCACGGGACGTAGGTACATCAGTTATGTAACGCTGCGTCCAAACAAAGTTGACTTTTGTTTTCACATGAGCAGCAGTCTCCTGAGTGAAAGTCCATGGTTTGTTTGACCAATCCACCTCCCCTCCCTTCCACCCTTTGACGGCTTTACTGCTCTTCAAACTGTGTAATAATAATAATGCTAATAATACTAATACCACAGATAGGTTTACACTAAAATTGCTTGAAAGCCCGGAGTGTCACTGAGAGACACTAAAGGGTGCCTTCGGTGTCAGCATCACATGGTGAGGTTGTGACAAAGCAGCAGTATTTAATGATCTGGGAATGAGAACAGGCTGCTGAAGTGCTGGTGTCCCAGACCTTCCTACCATTAAGTGAGTCTAGAGCTGAGATCATCAAACTTTCTCCTAAAAGTCTGTCAATCAGGTAAAATTAAATCTTGCTACTGTTGAAGTTCAGAAAAGCAGTTCATAGTCTGGGTATAATATTTGACTCTGAGCTGTTCTTTCATCATCAACTGATTTAACTGGTATCCTGACAACATGATGTCTCCACTTTGGAAGCACAAATTAGGTCCTTTAATGTGTTTGCAACCCCTGAAAAGGTGATCCACAGTTTGAAACATTACAGCTACCTTTCTGTAACTCCCATTATAAACACCAGAAGAAGAAACAAGAGAAACAACTTCCCACCTCCAGCTGTTCCAAAATGCTGCTACCAGTCTGTTAACCAGGAGGAAGTGTAACTGAGAGAAGTGAAAATACAGATCTAAGAGGAGACGGAGAGACTCAGGGAGGAGCTAAGATGTTACTGAACTATAGAAGAGAGAGAAACTTCTATATTCAACAGACTTCAATACACAAACCATCAACATTACCTTTATTCAACATGCTGTCACTGCAGTATTGTGTCTTTTCTCTGCTGTTTCTTTACATTCTAACAGGTATGTTACATTCTGCATTTCAAAAAGATCACTGTCAACCTTTGTGAATGGGATTCACTTATTATGACTTTTACAACATGTTATAACAGAGTTATCTCTTCCTTTAGGTGTCAGCTGTGAAGAACTCACTCCAGTCAAGAATGAAGAGTACACTTTAGAAGGCAGCACTGTTACTCTGTCCTACACATACTCCAAACAAGCAACTGGTGGTGATCGATTCTTCTGGTATCGACAATATCCAGGAAAACCACCAGAGTTCCTCATCATTCACTTGGGGACACAAAATAAAACAAAATCTGGACTGTCTGTTACAGTGAGTGAGGATAAAACCCAAATGGACCTGCAGATCTCCTCTGCTGCAGTGACACACTCTGCTCTGTACTACTGTGCTGTGAGGCCCACAGTGACAGCAAACCCACAGTCTCTGTACAAAAACACAAGCTGACACACTGACAAGCTGCTGGAAGCCTTTTTCCCCCACACTGTTGGACTCAACTTTTTACCTCCACTAGAGGGCCACATTATCAAGTAGGCGGTGCACTACTTCTGCACTGTGTTCAACCATTCAGTCAATAATAAGTGCTGCTGTGAAGAGAACAATTCTCACACTCAATGTTGAACATCAGCTACTTTCTCCTGTTGATTTCAACCTTGTTGTAGAGATGGAACATTGGCTGTGGATTATTCTTGCTGCTCTTTTCTTTGGTAAGATACAAGCAACTACATGTTTACTCTCTCAACACTTTTCACAACTAACTGAGCTGTGAGCGCTTTTAATGTTCCCCATACAGAAAATCTAAACACATCATTTCTGTTGGCATCTAGTACCTTCTAAATAACTCCTTATATGGTTTAATGTGACATCAGACACAAGGCAGTGAAAATACAGACTATTCCACATGTCTGTGTGTCTGACTCTCTGTCTAGGTAACTCTTTAAACCTACTGATTGTTCTCCTTTAATCAATCATCTTTATTGATTCATCTCTTCCTCTGCATGTTCTCTTCTTCCCCAGAGTGTAAAGGAGAAGACAGAGTGACCCAGCCAACAGGAGATGTCATCGCTACTGAAGGACACACAGTTACACTTGGCTGTACATTTGAAACCATTTATTCAAGTCCCACTCTGTTCTGGTACAAACAAGAAGTGAATAATTTCCCAAAGTACATCCTGAAGAGTTACTCAAAAAAAGTAGACAATGCCCCAGACTTCCAGAAAGACCAATTTAACGTTGAAAAAAACGGGACATCAGTTCCTCTGAAAATCCAGAAGCTTCAGCTGTCTGACTCTGCTGTGTACTTCTGTGCTCTGCGGCCCACAGTGACAGGAAACACCAAAACTCTGTACAAAAACCCTCAAAGCAAAGACAACACAGTACACCACAACATCCACTAGAGGGAGTCACACACTGTAAGACTTCAATAGTATGTGATGATACAGTCTAGACTGTTTGTAGTGGCAATAAAAACAGAAAATGAAGCAATAAAGATAAAACACACCCAAGTAACATGTTCTTGTATTTAACACTAACTGACGATAATGGACTGCTGTGGAAAATTATGTATATTAGCAATACCTCATCATAATTAAATGTAAAAAAGACAGACAAAGACAGAGACACAGAGACAGATAGACTGTCATAAAATACACAAACTTCTTCACTTAAAAACAGTTATCACAAACATGTACAACTGTCAAGGATTAAACTACACAAGAAAACGACAGGCTTATTTTCACTGTGATCCCGATTCCATTCTAACTGCAGCCGCATATAAAGAGGTGTTTTTGCCCACTGACATATTAAATCAAACAGAAATAAAATCTGCTGGGCTGAGTCTTTTTGAATAGTTATGACTGTTCTGACGTGATTTCAGTAAGTGGACAGCTATTCGGAGACCTCATTATAAACTTTTGTAATTTTTTTTTTTTTTTATCAACTATCTACATAAACTGGTTAGCAACACACTCAGGTATTCATTACATTTGTTCTTATATTTTTAAAATAAGTTTCTCTGTCACCCTGTCAAGCTCGGGTGTCTTGTGGTGTACCAGAAGGTTCAATTCTCGGTCCTCTCATGTTCTATTTACATTTTGTCTTTAGATCAAATTATGCCTAAAAACAAACATTAATTTCCAGTGTTGACAATTTGTGATTGCAAGTTCCATTAAAACCCAGCAACTGCAGCAGGTGGTTAAATGCTGGTGGTCCAGATTTTTCTAAAATTATATGATGTAGGAATCACTGGGCGAGATAAACATCCCACTGCCAGCTTGTTCGAAATGTTGCTACCAGCCCACTGACTAAGAGACAGTGTAACTGAGAGAAGTGAAAACACAGATCTAACAAGAGACAAAGAGACTCAGGGAGGAGCTTAACCATTACTAAAAGTGTATAAGAGAAAAAACTTCTATATTCAACAGTTTGATACACAAACAGACTTTGTTAAATATGTTGTCATTGGACTACTATGCAATTCCTCTTTATTTACTTTCATTTGTAACAGGTACATTACATTCTGCATTATTTTAAATTAAATGCCATTGTTTAATTAATGTGATTTCTTACTTGAGAGATTTGTAACAAACAAATTTCTCTAAAGGTGTCAGCTGTGAAGAACTCACTCCAGTCAAGAATGAAGAGTACACTTTAGAAGGCAGCACTGTTACTCTGTCCTACACATACTCCAAACAAGCAACCGGTGGTGATTATTTCTACTGGTATCGACAATATCCAGGAAAACCACCAGAGTTCCTCATCTTTCACTTTGGAAGACAAAATGCAACAAACTCTGGACTGTCTGTTACAGTGAGTGAGGATAAAACCCAAATGGACCTGCAGATCTCCTCTGCTGCAGTGACACACTCTGCTCTGTACTACTGTGCTGTGAGGCCCACAGTGACAGCAAACCCACAGTCTCTGTACAAAAACACAAGCTGACACACTGACAAGCTACTGGAAGCCTTTTTTCCCCCACACTGTTGGACTCAACTTTTTACCTCCACTAGAGGGCCACATTATCAAGTAGGCGGTGCACTACTTCTGCACTGTGTTCAACCATTCAGTCAATAATAAGTGCTGCTGTGAAGAGAACAATTCTCACACTCAATGTTGAACATCAGCTACTTTCTCCTGTTGATTTCAACCTTGTTGTAGAGATGGAACATTGGCTGTGGATTATTCTTGCTGCTCTTTTCTTTGGTAAGATACAAACAACTACATGTTTTTATTCTTTTCTAAAGATTTATACAAACTGGAGTTCACAGCACAAATCTCTCAACACTTGAGCTCTTTCTGTCCACACAGTAACACTGTACACTTGACATTTTCCACTGTCTTCTCCTCTCAGCCTCATCAACAATGTTAGTCTAATGGCTTCATTTTCTCTCCTTTCTCCAGGACTAATAGCTGGAGACACAATCTCTCCTGTACAAGATGAAGTCAGTCGAACAGAAGGACAATCTGTCACACTCACATGTCTATATGAGACAACATACAACAATATTTGGCTTTACTGGTACAGACATCATTCTGACCTTCAGGCACCTCAGTTTATACTCTGGAAAAGAGCCAAAGGGAGCACAGATCAATATATTTCTGGTAATCGATATAAATCTGAAACATCACCAAACTCAACTAAACTGACCATAAAGAATCTAACCCTGGCAGACACAGCTCTCTACTACTGTGCTCTAGAAACACAGTGATACAAAGTGTAGAAGAGGCTGTACAAAAACCTGAACACAGATATCTGACTACTCTTCAAAGAGGAGGGAAGTGGTATTCAAACCACAGCTTCATATCAGATGGATTCTGATGATTCCTGTGTGATCAGAGTCACTGTGGTTACAGCTGTGGGAGAGTTCACATGAGCAGCAAATCCACATCAGTGACAAACCAACTTCATAATGGTTCATACACAAGATGCCATAACAACTAAAAGAAAATAAATACAGAAATACCTGGTGACCAAACAAAGAAATAAACTTTGAATTTTCAGGCATTAAAAATCACATCATACATCCAGTGTTGCGACAGTTCACCAGCTGAAGAGTAAAAATAGCTGATTTAAACCATCAGCAGCTTTAAAAACACTCCATCATCTTTGCTGTCGACCTGACAATTCTGTAAAAAATTACAAATTCCGAATGTGTCTTGTAAAGCAGAGTCTTATCTGCCATTTTGAGTTGAAAACATCAAATAATTGTATGTTTCACAACCACAACAATGTGTCAGCTGCTGCCAGTTACATTCACAAATAAAAGATATTAACTACACTTTCAATTCTGATACATCTGCAAAATTCCCTGATGTAGGACTACCAGAGGATTACTTTATCTTACTGGCTGATATTGATGCACAACAGACCTTTCATCTGAGTGTGGGTGTGACTGAGGCTCAAACATAAACGGCTGAATCTCTCCGAGGTTTCCTCTGACGCTAACTCTAGCCATATTATTGCAAGGCTGGATCCAGAATTTCTCACTGAGAGAAAAAGAGTAGATGAGCCTCCAAATCCCTTTCAAAGCTGTTTTAAACTTTTTATGTAAGAAAACCATGTTCAACAAGATATTACTCATAGAAGATGTTTAGAGGGGAAGTTTAAGATATTCCTGCCAGAATTCTCACTCAAAAAAAACCCCATCCATCCAATACTTATAACCAACCAAAAACAGATTCAGTTTTTTTTCCTTATATTCAGTAGAAGTTTGCTGATTGAACTGACAGTGCATGAGATAATGTGACCCAAATCATTTCTCTGTGGTAGTTATAATAAGATGTGCTGCATGCACATGCATTGCATTTCATTATCTTTGTATCCAACATATGTGAACAATGGATTTATAATGGTTCAATTCCAGAGTTGAACAGAGTGGAAGTGTACTACAAAAAGTGAAAATACAGATCTAAGAGGAGACGGAGAGACTCAGGGAGGAGCTAAGATGTTACTGAACTATAGAGGAGAGAGAATCTTCTATATTCAACAGACTTCAATACACAAACCATCAACATTACCTTTATTCAACATGCTGTCACTGCAGTATTGTGTCTTTTCTCTGCTCTTTCTTTACATTCTAACAGGTATGTTACATTCTGCATTTAAAAAAGATCACTGTCAACATTTGTGAATGGGATTCAGTTAGTTAGTTATGAAAAAAAGCACAAAAAGTAAGGAAATTTGTGTTTTGTAGATTATTTCTTTGTTGTAACAAGGCTTCTGGGCAATACATCTTAAACTGTTGGAAAGCCTGTTTATTTCCCTTTTAAATGGTGCCACATTTGTAAGGACCATGCATTTATGGGATGAGCAGCAGAGCTGATTATATGGGTTGCGCCCATGAAAAATTTGCCAAATCTTCTCTGCCAATGCCAAACAGCTTTTCTTTTGCTGTTGACTCTTGTTTGGTGTTGTTTGATGGATTGGATGATCGAAGTCTGAAGAAACAAGACATATTAGCAATTTAACAATTTATTCATTTTACCAAACAGGAGCCTCAGTAGCGTGTGGAAGAACCATACACAGCCACAACAGCCTGGCACCTCCCCCTCATGCTGGTCACCAGCCTGTTCACACACTGCTGTGGGATGGCATCCCCATTCTTCAACCAGCATTTGTCACAAGTCAACCAACTTGGTTGTGTTGGTCGTTCTGGCACCAACAGCATACCCAAGCTGATCCCACAAGTGTTTAATGGGGTTGAGGTCAGGACTGCTGGCAGGCTATTCCATCCTCTCCACTCTCAAATTCTGGAGGTTGTCTCTGATAAACCCCGCTCTGTGGGGGTGAGCGTTGTCAATTTGGAGGATAGAGTTCGGTCCCAGACTGTGGAGATATGGGATTGCCACTGGTTTCTGAATTTCATCTCGATATCTTTCTGCATTTAGATTGCCTCCAATGATAACAATCCTCATTTTTCCAGTGAGGGAGATGTCGCCCCACACCATCACACTGCCTTCACCAAAAGATGTTACTCTATCGGTGCAGCAATCGGCAAAGCGTCATCCGTGTCTTCTCCACATTTTAACCCTACGATCCAACTGCCATAGGCATAATTTGGACTCATCGCTGAACATAACATTCCTCCACATGTTCAGGTTACAGATCACGTGTTGCTGACACTAGCACAAACGGGCCTGACGGTGAAGGGCAGTCATGGCAGGCCTCCTGGCAGCCCTATGAGACCAGAGATTGGCTATGTGCAGTCTGTTCCCGATTGTCTGGGCAGAGAGCCGTCGGCCATATCGTTCTGCAAACCTTGACTGCAAATCTATAGAGGACTGCCTACGGTTCGTAAGTGCTGACAGGATGAGGAAACAGACATATTGGGGGGCTGTCTTCTTGGGATGCCCACTTTGCAGCCTGTCTCTGACATCCCACGTTATATGGAACTTGGCCCTCAGTTTGCAGATGGTACTAGGGCTCAATACAAATAATGCCGCAACTTGGTTTTGCAGAACACCAGCTTGAAGTTGCCGTATCGCACGGGCCTATATGGATCAGTCAAACATGGTATGCCGATTCTTGGCGCAGACACCAACTGACCACTGTAGCAGGGCCCATGCTCACAGGTGCCAATCAGGCACCTCATTGTCAGCACCTGGGGGTACCAGAAGCTAAAACAAAAGCCAATAGCAACAGCAAAAAAAAAAAAAAAAAGCTGTTTGGCATTGACAGAGAAGATTTGACAAATTTTTCATGGGCGCAACCCACATACTCTGCTGCTCATCCCACAAATGCATGTTCCTTACAAATGTGGCACCAAATAAACAGGCTTTTCAACGGTGTAAGATTTTTTGCAACGAAGCCTTGTTACAAAAAGAAATAATCTACCAAACACAAATTTCCTTACTTTTTGTGCTTAGTTTATTATTCAAGAGATCAATACAGAAACCATCGCCATTAATATTAATTCAACATGCCATCATCATTGATGTTTTATCATTTTTCTAAAGGGTTTGCTAGATTCTGTAACAAGGAAAAGTTTATGTCCAGTGTTTTTTTGAATGAGTTGAGTAAGAAAGTTTTTTTTTAATGATGTAATAGATTTACTCTTCATTTAGATGTGAGCTATGGGAAGCTCTCTCAAGTGAAGAACGAAGAGTACAGTTTAGAGGGCAGCAGTGTGGACGCACATCAACAAATGCTCCTATACCCATTGCAGGCATCAGATTTGAAATGCCAACACCACAGAAGCAGCAGTATCTCAGGAAAAAAGTCACTTCTTTTTTGTCGCAAGGCACATATTTGTTTGGGACTAGCTGTCTCATTTCATCTTTTGTTTTTTCTTGTTTGTTTTTTCATCTTTTGCTGTCAGTGCATTTGAGCCTTTTGCCCTATAACTACTCCAAAAAAAGCAACTACTGGTGATCACTTCCACTGGTATCGACTAGGGCTTAGTTATATGTCCTATAAATAATAGCGCGATAATTTTAAGCTACATCATAATACACTATAGACACTATATATATATATATATATCTTTTAGATTTTAGATTTTAAAATCTCCTCTAAACCATTACAGCGAATTAAGTAAAGAACTGTTTTAATGACATAAATTCAGTTCAATTTAAAAAATAATTTGACAACGAATACTCAATATCTGCAATATGGTCATTTTATACATCCCATGTGGAACAAGCAACAATACATCGAGTATAATCAATGTGTCAACCACCCCTCGTATCAACAATATTTTGGAAAATCACCAGCATTCCTTATCTTTCACTTGAGAATGCAAAATGCAACAACAGTTGCAGGATACACCTCGTTGGTGCTTTCAGCTGTCACCAGCTATTCTCCTCTCTCGTGCTCCAAATCCAACAAGAGGCTCGTTCAGCCTCCTCCCCCATCCTTCCAGCAGCCTGTTTCTTGTTCTTCTCATCGTGGGCCAGAGCTGATAGCAACCGCCACAATGATTTGGCAGGGAAGCCTCTGCACCCTACCTCTACTGGGAACAGCCATGCCTGCCATCCTCTGTCTTTGCACTCTTCGATCAGAAACTGGTATTTCAAGGCCTTCCTCTAATAGGAAGCGCCTCAGCGCCCTCGTCCCATGGCACCGTCAGCTCAATGAGGATGATCTTACGGTCTTTATCTTACCACAGCACAATGTCCGGGTGAAGAGCTGTGTGTACCACCTCTGGGAACTGCAGTTTCCTCCCCACGTCGACCCTCATCTCCCAGGAGCTGGCAGCTTGCAACAAGTTGGACTTTGTTGTTTTCCTTGTCAGGACAGGCCTGGCTCCCTCCTTGATGAAGGTGATGGACTTCCCTCCTTCAGTGCTGGTCTGCCTCTTCTTGCCCCTCTCCCGCTCTAATGTATCAGCAAGGGACAGGAGCACCTTATCGTGGCGCCATCTGTATCGGCCTTGGGTGAGAGCTGTTTTACACCCAGTCAATACATTAACCACTGTCCCCTTTTTGCCACAGAGACTGCAGTTTGGGTCCTCCCTCCGTCCCCATGTGTATAGATGTGATGGTGAAGGGAGGGTGTTGTACACAGAATGCAGGAGGAAAGTCGGCTCCAGTCTCCACAACTCTGCCTGTTACAGACTGTCTGTTACAGTGAGTGAGGATAAAACCCAAATGGACCTGCAGATCTCCTCTGCTGCAGTGACAGACTCTGCTCTGTACTACTGTGCTGTGAGGCCCACAGTGACAACAAACCCACCAACCTGGTCTCATTCCCAAGTTGTCATTTGGGCAGTGACTTTCCCGTCAGGGACCATCAATAAAAGCCTTCCTTTCATATTCTGCATTATACGTGGCCAGGCACCATCAGTGTGTCACTGTGCCTGACAGCATCAGTGGGAAACACGCTGGGACGACAACGTAAGGAGGGGTGATGGATGGTGCATCACTAACTTTCACCCAGGAGGTGGGTTTTCACTTCGTGTAAGAATGTAAAGCCAAACCTAGTTATTTTTTCTAAACCTAACCTTGTGTGTATGCTGGCTAAACGTTACCACATACGTTTGATGTTGGAGGAAAAAAAATACAATAAAAACATCACTTCATGGTGTTGTAACATAGTACATAGTACAGACTCTGGAACTCCCTCCCCCCACACGTAAGACAGGCAGAATCAATCACAGCATTCAAAACCCTACTTAAAACCCATCTGTTCAAACTTGCTTACTCACTCTGACTGGACTCCCTGCACCTCACATTGTTTATTTGGTTTTGTTCTATTGTTGTTTTATTGATGGTTTAACTGTATTTTAATGCTTTTTATGTAAGGTGACCTTGGGTGACCTGAAAGGCGCCTCCAGATAAAATGAATTATTATTAATTATTACATTTATTCTGGATGAGACTCTATGCAAACTGTACATTTCCTGTAAAACTGTACATTTCAACTTTACATACAACGTACTTGACTGCAAACTGTGCATTCCCTGAAGTTGACGCAGTGTCCCAGAACATCAAAAACAGACGCACCAAGGCTACCTTGCACGTTATATGTCAACATGTGATGTCGACAACCAAGCAGTGATATGTGACAAGTTTTGAGGGAGAATGTGTTGAACCCACAGTCTCTATAAATCTACAGTGAGGAGCCGTCAGGTTTTTGTACACACTTCAGCTCCTACTTTAGCTGAACAATAGCACCACCAAGTGGACTTGGCCATCCAACAGTGTGAAAATTGTCTTCTACTGTACAATTTTTAAAATATGCTTTTTCACATTTTACAACATTTAACATCTTTTTATGTGGACTATGTGGATGTAAATTTTTTTTTTCTTCAACCACTGGGTCCAGGATGTTATTTTACTGGCTTACTGGTACTAACTGATATATCTTTTACATAACTGAAGTAAACAACTCTATAAAGTAATGGCATTATTGCTGTCCAATTCTGGTCACTTATCTAAACAGATGACCCACCGGTTCTCCGCACACCACAACATAACTTTTTGCTAGTGTTCCTTATTTCTATCTTTCATGTTTTCAGTCCAGTGGGTGTATAAATTCTTCTCTTATAGTGTATGTAATATGTCATTCATGTCAACGTAGTTTTTCTTAAAAATGAATTGAGATATTGTGAAAGATAAAGTAACCTGACATAATCTCTATTCTCTACTCCTCTATATAGATAAAGTTTTACAATGTGCAGGGACACCCATGTGCTAAGTTTTTCATCTGTCAGAATAATAAATGCACTCTATATTCACTTTATCACAGCCTCGATTACAGACGGACATATGTAAATAAAAGCAGAAGTAACCATCTGTGTATAGTCAGAGATTTCAATGGATCTTCATCAAACAGCTGAATCATGGTCAGTCACAGCCAATCAAAATGAAACGACAAAGCAACAACCTACCTTGCTTGGCAGAAAAGTCCACCTAACAATACAATGTGCGCTGTGGAAGCAACACTAAAATATCATCACTGTTGATGAAAAATGTCAACCATTCAGAGACCCAGAAAAACAGCTTTTTTTCTGCATGGTGACAATAAAGCTTTAAGATAATCCAGCAAGTTTTGGAACATATTTCAGCAAATTAAAAGACTATAAAATGTCCCTTACAAAACCTCTGTACTCTTTACCTTCACTAATAGTAGTCAAAGGCAAAACAACACCCATTGCCTCTTGAAAGTGAAATCGAACTGAAATGTCAAAATGTAACAGGCAAAAATTTCCAAATCCCTGTGCATCTGGCTGGCAAAAAAAAAAAAATTCCCAAGTCTATTGCAACATCGTCATACCTACCTCATTTCTTACTGGACAGATTTCTACAGACATTTTTCAGCACAGTTCGCTGTTTGTGCAGCAACAGTTAAGACTAAACTAAAAAGTGTAAATCAAGTCACATATGCAGAGCCAAAATAACTAACTAACAAGTAACGTGTGTGTTGATGTCCAAAAAGTGTAAAAATATCTTCTTTTTGTTAAAATTATCCAAATCTGTACAGAACTTCAAACAAATATCAAGGACCTTTATACTTAGTTCTCGGCAAAAGGAATTTAATTTCAATTCGATATTGAGTGGAATATGGAGTTAAGTGCACATTACAGGAGCGCTCTGTTCAAGACCAAACCACAATGCACCATAACCAGCAATTCAACAACAGCAGTATTTTACACAAGACATACAACAGTGTAATTAAATTTTCTTACCTTACATTTGACCCGCAGTTTCCTTTTGCGCTCTTCAGTTTCACACTGCTCTTCGGGGAAGGCAGCTGCGACCCAGACCTAGGCTGAGTCTGAGTGAGATGGCAGTAACTACCTGAGGGAAGAGAGGTTTTGCCTGGTCAGACTCTGACATAATGTTATCTTCTGCCTTGAAATGGTGAATTTAGAGCTAAAAGCAACTTCATACAATAAAGTACCTGGCTTTTGTTTGATATCTAGTGTGGCAAAATATGTTGTTGCACATTTACGATCTGCCATTAGCATAAATAGCAGGCATAAGCTCGGAGGGCTAATTTGGCTTCTTTACTCATTACTCAATTACGTAGACATCACTGTCAACCTGAACTTCCCACCTAACCTTTTTACACTTCTAAACATATGGAAAATAAAGGAAAGGATAGAAAATATTGTTATTTAACAGCCAAATCTGATATGGCTGACATAATTCTGAGTTGGACACAGCCCTGCTAATGATAAACTGTTAAAAAAAAAAATAATAATAATAATCAATAATTAAAGTGGTTTAAAGTTAAATTTACAGAAGCTCGCTGATTACCAAAACCCACAACACAAGCAACTCAGTAACACTAATAGTTCCACATAACAAAACATATATTTAGTAAAATAAATTTTACTTACCTTACAGTTGTCCCTAATAATGAGACAGTCCAGTGTTAGTCTGTGTTAGCGCAACATTTCAGTGCCAAAATGTGTCTCCTCTGCCAGTATTCATCTCTTTTAGACAAAAATGAGTCGAAATATCAAAATGTGAAAGTCGAAAAAGTACAAATCCACGTGTTTCTGAACATCAGCAACACACAGTCAGTCCTCATTCCATGGACTCGACCACAAAATGCAGTATGGCTAGAAAATTATTAGGTTTTGAAATCCCTCATTATTCACTACCTTTCAATAAATGTTTATCTAAATATCTAAAAAAAAATATCTAAAAGTAACATAATTTCTTCTTAGTAAGCATCTTTCTTCATCACAGTCTTCTCTTCAGCTCATATTTGGCTGCTTGTGTGGCAACAGTTAATGTTGACGTTGAGCAGTTCAAGCTTTGTGTAGGTTGTGAGTAAATGGCAGTGGGTAAGAGTTTATTTTTCTTACCTTACAGTGGTTCTCAGTGATGTTGGTCTGCATTAGCATAACACTGCAGTAACGTTAGCTAGGTGTGTCTTATCTGGCACAAAGACAGTCTTAAACTCTCTTTTCAGATGAAAATGAGTTGAAATATTGAAACATTGAAGCCAACATGTCCAAATCCGTGTGTTTCTGGGTGTCAGCAACAGGCAGCGAATCTTAATCCGATGCACTTGACCACAAAATGGCTATAAAATTATTAGGTTTAGAAATCCCTCATTATTCCCTACCTTTCAGTAAACATCCAAAAGTGACATAATTTCTTCTTGGTAAGCATCTTTCTTCATCACAGTGTTCTCTGCAGCTCATATTTGGCTGCTTGTGTGGCAACAGTTAATGCTGACGCTGAATGGTTCAAGCTTTTGTGTAGGTTGTGGACAAATGGCATTTGGTAAGAGTTTGTTTTTCTCACCTTACAGTGGTCCTCACTGGCAAAACAACTTTAAAAAAAAAAAACTCATTACCTCTTGTAGGTGAAATGGAGCTGAAATGTCAAAGCAACACAGTAACACTGACATTTCTACAGGACACAACATATTTTTGTTACAGTATATTTCACTAACCTCATAGTTGTCCTTAATGATGAGACAGTCCAATGTTGGTCTGTGTTAGCATAACGTGACAGTAACGTTAGCTAGGTGCATCTCATGTGGCATGAAGACAGTCTTAATCTCTCTCCAGAGAAAAATGAGTCGAAATATTAAAACGTGAAAGCCAAAAATGTCCAAATCCATGTGTTTCTGGGTGACAGCAACAGGCAGTGAATCTTCATCCAATGTACTTGACTGCAAAATGCAAAGTATGGCTATAAAATTGGCAGGTTTACAAATCCCTCATTATTCCCTACCTTTCAGTAAACATCCAAAAGTGACATGATTTCTTCTTGGTAAGCGTCTTTCTTCATCACAGTCTTCTCTCCAGCTCATATTTGGTTGCTTGTGTGGCAACAGTTAATGTTGACGTTGAGCGGTTCAAGCTTTGCATAGGCTGTGGGTAAGAGTTTATTTTTCCTACCTTTCAGTTGTCCTTGGTGTTAGCATAACGTTATGGTAACATTTGCTAGGTGTGTCACATCCCACAGCAAGAGCCTTAAATTCTCTCGAGATGCAAGAGCCAAAAATGTCCCAAACTATGTGTTTTGTTTGGATCACAGTCTTCTCTCCAGCTCATATTTGGCGTGTATGACGACGGTTAACACAGACGCCAATCGGTTCAAGCTTTGCGCAGGTCTTGAGTGAATGGCAGTTGGTAACATTATGAGATTAACATTAACATTAAACAGCTTTCTCTAATCTCTCTCATCGCTTCACCATCATAATTTATTACTTATTTATTACTAACAACTTTAGCATTAATGCTAATATTAATTTGGCAGTAAAAACCTCTTCAGTGACTGTAAACAAAGTATGATGTATAAAATAGAGTTTCAAATGCATTAACCAGGAGCTTTCTCACAACACCAAAACACAAAACACGAGACCGGCAACACAGCAACATTAATGTTTTTCTAAAGAAATACAACAGATTTTTCTTACCTTACAGTGATGTTAGTCTGCGTTAGCATAACGTTACAGTAACGTTTGCTAGATGCGACTTATCTGGCAGGAGGGCAGTCTCAATCTCTCTCCAGATGAAAATCAGTCAAAATATTAAAATACTGAAGCCAAAAATGTCCAAATTCATGTGTTTCTGGGTGTCAGCGACACACGGTGAGTCTTCACCCGACTTATTTAAAAATGCAAAGTACGGCTATAAAATTATTAGGTTTATAAATCCCTCATTATTCCTTACCTTTTAGTAAGCACTCTTCATCACAGTCTCCTCTCTGGCTGCTTGTGTGACGACAGTTAACATTCATGTCAAACGGTTTGCGTAGGTTGACGTTGGTGACGTTATGAGATAAAAGTAACCCAGACAGCTTTGTTTAATCTTTCTAATTGGTCAACATCATCATCAGGTATTTATTAGTATCAGTTTTAGTGCTACCTACACTGTTGAAAAGCTTGTGATCTGCTGCCGCAGAGCTTGATGTGGTCACGTCAGATGTAAAAGAGGACTCCTCTCTGTGACTGAATGGTGTTTGATGCTTTCACATTGTACGAAGACGTCTTTACAAATAGACGTTACTTAGTTTTCTACACGGAGAACAAAACGCTATAGGATGGTTCAACCAGACTGACAGCGTAAAGAGACAAAGATCCATCTGTGCAACAGCTGAATAAGAACAGCAGAAATCAGCAGTCATTAGCACAAACTAATAGCTTAGCATCAAAATGCGTGCAGATTTAAACAGGACAGGATCCTTGTCTCTAGCAAGCTGGAATTAACTTTAGCAAAGCTCTTCTTCAAACATCACAATAGAAACAGAGTTTCACACTGCTGGAATATCAAATCACAGTTTAAACCTCTTTCATCAAACCACTGCGTCGACTGCAGAGGGCCCAAAGAAAACCACAAGCTGCACCTCTGTGGTTCAATAACGACCGAGGGTCACTGATGCTTTTCTGGGGCCTACTTACAGAAAACTATCCTAACTGCTTGTCCTATCTTCAATAATGAAGAGATTTTTCCCCATCTTCCCATAACAGAAGCAATTTCTAAACATTAGGCTGTGTCCTATCCAATCCCAGACCCCTTATCTTAACTTAAGAAACCCTAACTATAACTGTAAATTTGATTCTTCAAGTGCAGTTGTCCTGTCGTGTCAGTGTTTACAAAGTAAACTATCTTTGATTAGAGTGTACCATTGGGAGACGGACAAACCAGAGGCCGCGTTTACACCAAACAGTTTTGGTATAGTACCCTTAGAACCGTGCGTAACCCATATGGACATGTACTTAAACCCTAGATATGTTTTGTATTTCAACAGCGGACAGTACTAAATGTAGGCGGAGTTGTAACTGGATAGTAATAACCTCATCGCTGCTCTCAATGTATTTCCTATTCACTAGCAGAGAGATGTCTGCACCTCGCTTACGTATCATCCACTGAACAGGCTGGAATGTTTAAAGGGTATTTAAAAATAGCAGGTTTGGATGGTACCAACAGAGCCGTTTCTGACCGTCCCCTCTGTGTGCTAACGTCCACAGAGGAAAATATCAATAAAACTGGGGTGTTGTTGCCGTACAGTTCAGCAGATCGCTCTGCGTTTCTATTGGTCAAAGTGACGGCTATGATGGGAGAAGTCGTGGAAGACAAAAGGAAAACCAAACACGCTAGACTTTCTGTTGGGACGTAGTGAGCCGTCCCACACATGGCACCAGTTGTCGTCAACTATGACACACTACACGAGATACAACAATGCATATGACAGACATTGTCCTTCACGATCCGAGCCAACACCATACGACGCTGCTACGGGCTATAATAAGGCAGACAACGTGCACTCTGAACCGGACATTATTTAGATTTTTGTAGTGAAATAAGGGGATATCCTGTAAGTAACTCCTCATTAAACCTTATGAATCGGCCGTTCCTCGACAACTGCAGTGCTTCCAATGCGAGCGATAGAGTAAAAATAGAAATGGGGCGTCTGACCAAAGTTCAGCTCCAAACGGTGCGTTGCTCACGGCAGTCCAACAGAAAACAACGCAATCAAACTGATTTAGTCACTGACGCTCATTTGTGTCACATCCAGTAGGATTAGGGCTGCCCCCTAATGGTCGACTAAATGTTACATCAACAAGAAAGGTCATTAGTCAACAAAATTTCATTGGTCTTTCAGTCGCAGAAAAAAAAAGTGAAACTCTAATAAGAACTATACTTCATCAGAATAAATCCAAACCCATATTACTGGACCATGTGGGAGTTTAATTTGAAAGGACAGACACAGGAAGTGGAGTCAGGTTAATCTCCAGGGCTGGTACCTGCGGTTATTCCACAGGCTAGTTAATAACATGTGGGGCAGGAAATCCAAAGTGTGGGATCATTTTGAGAAGGTGAAGGACCAACCCAAGGTGATATGTAAACTCATCTTCATTGGTCCACTACAAACATGACGTATCATGTGAAACATGGAAGTAGCTACATGCCCATTAGCCCACAGCGTCATTAACAGGCGGCTCGCTCAGTGTGTGACGTGCACTTGGAGATAAAATATAGGCCTATATTAATGAAGGTTCATTAGTACGGTTTGTATTTCTCTGTAATGTAGCACAGTGTTAACAATGTTACTGAGACTATTCTTTCTCACACCTTCAACTCAAACCACCAAAATATATCATTTCATCATTACATTCATATCACAAACATGAGGGACACTAGTCCACTGATGGACCCTGATGAGGACTGTTGGTCCACTGATGGACCCTGATGAGGACTGTTGGTCGGCTAGGAATATTCGTAGTCGGGGGGGCAGCCCTAGCTAGGAAACAGTGTTAGTCCCTGTCATGAGACAAAAGGATTTTTTTAAGATAGAAGAATTTCAGATTTAGGAAGTTTCTGTAAGGAGGCCCCTGGAAAACAAATTCAACATCCAAGTTCCCACAGTGTTCTGCTCTCATACAGCACTGAGGAGTCTGAATCATTTTATTCTTATTTTGAATTATTTGGTATCTGAGTTATTTAAATCTCTGTTGAAACACTTAGTGTTGGAGGAGGGAGGAACATCAGGATATAACAGCTGAATAAAAACTCCTGTTACAGTAAAACCCTGCTGTTTGTACGTGTGTGAGAATTAACAGAGCTCTGTCAGGTCACCGCAGTGTGACAGTATCACAGGTATTTAACCACAGGACACACACAGTAGTGTCTCACCTTACAGGTGTCCTCAGTGATGGATCAGTCCAGCCGTTAGCAGGAGCTAGCGCCCTGTTAGCTCAGGCTGGGTTAGCTAGCTTAGCTTCGGGTCCGGTCCTTACCGTTATGTCCTTAGATGTGTCTCAACTTGGCGGCAAAACAGCTTCGCAGTCGTTTCCAGACGCTGAAATGTCCTCATGTCCAACACGAAAATGTCCATCTTCATGCGTCTCCAGTCGGAACGGCTCCGTCCGTTAACCAAACTCCGGCAGTTTCCGGCAGTTTTTCATCACTTTTTGGGAAATATCCGGACACACGTCTCTTCCTCGGTGACCTCCTCTTCCTCAGCTCCTTCTTCGTGGTCTCTGCGTTTCACAAATCGCTGTCGGTGTCGGTTTGCACGCGTTAAACTTTGAGGACGGACAGACACGTTCTTGTTTTTTAAATTGACGGCCGGTTGGTGACGCTCGCGACGTGGTTGAATCAGCCAATCACATCACAGCATTCAATTAACGCTCGTGATTATTTTAGTTTGCGATAAAAAATAAAACTGTGACTTAAAAAACACTAAATTCATTTTATCCACGATGTCAAATATAACTTTCATTAATTTATTTTTGTCTAAGTTTATGATCTGGTCATTTTTATTTCTGGCAGTCACGTTAATCTGCTGACCTGCAATCATCTCATGTTCTGTGCAGCTTATTGAATGTAAGAGTTCATAAAAATGTTCTTGTCGTTATTATTATTAATGATAACAATAATTACCTCGATATATATAGCACCGGCGGCTTTACAGAGTAAGAAAACAAAAATAAATTAATAAACAGATGAAATTTTTTAAAAAAAAAAAAAGAAAAAAAGAACAAAAATAATAAAAGGTATAGGTATTTCTTTCTTTATTTTATTTTATTTACTTAAACGTTATTTAACCAGAAAAAAACCCTCTTGAGATTTTTTTTTTTTAATTCAAGACTGTCCTGGCCAAGACAGGCTGCAACATAAACTACAGACAGACAACATGGAACAAATAAACAAAATAAAAAATATACAGCTCTAAAACAAGCAATGTAAAACACAAAATGAGATAACAAAAAGTATGTTAATATCTGTGTTAAGGGAACCATGAAAACACATGGTTGGACGACACATGATTACAAAGAGCAGCTAAAATACACCCTGGCATCAGCATATAGATGACTGTGTACAAAATCCTGCAGCAGAGCTTTGAAACATCCGAGAGGAACCAACAAGTTCTCCTGCAGAAGATTCCACAGATCAGGAGCTGCAGACAGAAATACTCGTTTACCAAAGTCTGTACGAACCCTCAGTACAGACAAAAAAAAACATGTTCAGAGCCGTTTTCAATTTTTTGTTGAATGTATACACATAAATATCCTGGAAGTAAACCAAGAATGGCTCTGTGAGCAAGAGAACACCAATGTAAATAAGTTTTAAGAGAGCCACCTGACCGGAGCGTACAGGATACAGTGATGAGTGCGAGGCATACAGTTACAGATGAGTGAGCTGGAGGCCATCAGCCTCAGTGAACAGGTGGGGCCTCAGCAGTCTTTTGTAAATGTCCAGAGATGGAGCTTTGCTGATCTCTGCCAGGAGAGAGTTCCAGAGGATGGAGCTGAATGCTCCGTCACTGAGAGTTGGTCGGCTGGTGGTTGGAGAGCAGACCCGTGTCTGAGGACCATAGCTTCTGGGACAGAGTATAAGGATGGACAAGGGCAGACAGATACTGGGAGGGGCCAAGACCATGAGGGGATTTGTAGGTGAGGAGGAGTTTCATGTATGCAGGCTTTGACTTCAAGCAGTGAGGGTGGCTGAGGGTGGGGGTGATATCTTCCAGGGCTCGGTACAAGTGAGGACCCTGGCACATACTGGAGCCTGTCTGAAGAGGGTGAATAAGGTGTGAATGAGGGGCTCTGCCACGGAGTCAGAAAGTGTTGACTGGAGTCTGGAAATATTTTTCAGATGGAAGAATGGTGGAATATTTTTAGTATTATTAGCAGTAGTCTGGTATTGGTATTTTAAGTATGCTGTTGTTGTTGTTGTTGTTGTTGTTGTTGTTGTTGTTGTGGAATGTGTCTATCATTAATGTTTTCCAACATTTCATGAATATCAGTCTCATGAACATATTCAAATAAATACATGCATGTATATATGAATGTGAACATGTGTCATTTATGTATTAATACAGCAGGTCAGTTAGACAAAGTTTTCTGTGTCTTATTTGTCTTGAGTTAGCTTTATTATACAGAACCTTAGTGAATTAATACTGCCATGCATTGTTATGACTTAGATTTGTTTCTGTTTAATGTGTTTAACATTCTGGTATTTTTGTGCAAACTCTAAATGTGTAATACAGATGCATAATTCTTTAAACATATTAGCATGAATATATATTATTATTATTATTATTATTGTTGTTGTTTATTGCTCAGAACAGAATTGTGCAAAGATTTTACGGTGAATCAAACGTTACAGGTACTTCCTGTAACTGTTGATTACATGCACTAAGTGTTAATGTGCCAAAGAACTTTAGACTGAACAAAATCAACCACGACTGTCCTTCAGTCTGAATATTAAGATACAAAAAAATCAAATATGTGATGGTTTGTTATTTACCTGTCCAGCAGTATGAGTCTGATTAATTTGTGTTTAAACAGTAAAATAATATCACCAAACACAGTAAAATTATTTTTGACACATGACACACAACCTCCCTCTACAAGTTAAACATGATCTGAGCAGCTGATTAATGAGTTGTACATATTTTTTACATTCCTGCTTCATTAAAGTCCCTGAGAACAGCCACATGGTGGCGCTGGTGTCACACCAAAAAGCAAAGAGGGACCCTGTGGTAGCTGAGCGTACACATGTATGTAAACCTTCCCTGACAAGGCACTGAACACCTCACTGCTTCAACATTCAGTATTCCCACAGTTAACAGGACTTTGTTAGGATTTACTCACAACAGAACATGACAGTTACGTCTTCAAGAAACAACCTTGGTGCTAACAGGGTTATTTTAATGGTGGCAGCAGGGAAATTCAGGCCAAACCTGGTGACGTAAAGTTTGCTCTAACCAGCTTAAAGGGCTGGTCACCCAGTTTTTTCAGACTCTACCTAATAGTTATATCATCCATCCATCCATCCATCCATCCATAAATGCATTTTCATCCACGTATCCTAAGCTGGGTGTTGTGGCAGCAGGCTCAACAAAGTATTTCAGACACCCCTCACCCCAGCAACACTTTCCAGCTCCTCCTGGAGGATCCCAAGGTGTTCCAAGGCCAGACGAGATGTATAATCCCTACAGTGTGTTCTTGGTCTGCCCCGGGGGCCTCCTACCAGCTGCATGTGCCTGGAAGACCTCTAACAGGAGGTGCTCAGGAGGATCCTGATCAGATGCCCAAACCACCTCAACTGACCCTTTGGAATGTGAAGGAGCAGCAGCTCTACTCCGAGCTCCCTCCGGATGTCTGACTCCTCCCCCTATCTCTAAGGCTGAGGTGAGAGTTGGGACATAGGTGGACCAGTAAATTGAAAGCTTTGCCTTCTGGCTCAGCTCCCTCTGAACCACGACGGTCTGGTGCAGCACCCGCACCACAGCAGCCGCCGCAAGAAACTGCCAATCCACCTCACGCCCCATTCTACCCTCACTTGTGAACAAGACCCTGTGATACTTGAACTTCTTCTCTTGAGGCAGTAATTCTCTCCCAGCCCAGAGGGAACAATCCACCGGTTTCTGGCAGAGAACCATCGACTCAGATTTGGAGGTGCTGACTCTCATCCCGACCGCTTCACACCCAAACCACCCCAGGTCATGCTGGAGGTCACGGTGTGATGAAGCCAACAGAACCACATCATCTCTGAAAAGCAGAGATGCAATTCTGTGGTCCCCAAACTGGACCCCTTCCTCCCTCCGACTGCACCTCAAGATCCTGTGCATGAAAATCACAAACAGAATCAGTGGCAAGAGACAACCCTGGAGGCCAACACCCACTGAGAACATGTCTGACTTCAATCAATTCAGTTCAATCAATTTTTATTTATAAAGTCCAATATCACAAATCACAACTTGCCTCAGAGGGCTTTACAGCATACAACATCTCTCTGTCCTTTGGACCCTCACAGCGACTAAGGAAAAACTCCCCCAAAAAAAACCCTTTAACAGGGAGAAAAAAATGGTAGAAACCTCAGGAAGAGCGACTGAAGGAGGGATCCCTCTTCCAGGACGGACAGACGAGCAATAGATGTTGTACAGAACAGATCAACATAATAAATGAACAGTAATCCATATGACACAATGAGACATAAGGAGAGACAGATATTATATTAATAATATGATTATATATGTATGTGACAATAATGATATGTGTATAATAGTCCAGGTATGACTAATAGTAACAGCAGCAGTGGGAGGCATCAGGCAGGACCACGGCAGCAGCACAACACCACACACCATCCAGGCACAGCTGTGACACCAGTTAACCTGAGAGACAGTGGAGCACAAAGGCTCCGGAGAACAAGCCGAGTTAGTGACATGCAGTAGACCCGGGTTAGAGCGATGCATTAACAGGACATGAATACTAGCAAGGGAGAGAGAGAGAGAGTGGATGTAGCTTTCAGTTTGGTCATACAGGGACCAGATGGCTCGTAGCAGCAAGCCCAGTAACCCGTAATCCCGCAGTACCCCTGACAAGACTCCCCAAGGGATGTGGTCGTAAGCCCTCTCCAAGTCCACAAAGCACATGTGGACTGGATGGTCAAACTCCCACAACAGGGTAAAAAGCTGCAAAGTACTAAATAACTACAACTATATAAATGTCCCACTGCAGAGGAGTCGCCTTGTAGTAAATCATATTAATGAATGCTCATTTCGACTTATTCGTAATATCATTGGGCTAATTTTGACTTAATAGGCTGTTACCTTTATTTAAATATGTTCTGCAGCTCCAGACAGATTTTTTTGGCCAGTACTGGCTCTTTGATAGGAAAGGTTGCTGACCCGAAGTGAAATACTCACTGTGGAATCATTTCTTGTCTTTTATTTAACATAACCATTGTCTCCACTGAGGCTGAGGAGCTAACGCACCTCCACATTCCTGTTTGGAGAAAATCTGTTTAAAGGACTCATTTCAGCAAAGCTTAAAAAAAAAAAAGCAAAGATTCTTTATACTCAATCAGGATCCCCATCAGTCATCACTGCACTAGTGACTACTCTTCCTGGGGTCCAGACAAAATGCAAAAAACAAGACATTTTAAATCATGACATCATAGACAGTTGACTACATCGACGAATTCAAATGAAACCCAAACAACAGACAGCAGGAGTCACATTCACAATGTCATCACATCAGTAGATCACAGAAGCAAACCAATAGAGCCCAGAAACTAGGCTCACAGAATTACATGTAACTGCATGAATTATATGTGACTACAGAAAACATAGCTGTACACTGAGGCTTCACCCAGGTGAGCGCCACATATACACATAACCTTCACAAACATTACATCAAATGCTTGTTAAACAGATTTCTCTTTTGATAATTGCTGTTCTTGTTTGTTTTTTGAAGTTATCCTACTGGTCACCTGGGTGAAGTACAGTGGGAGTTTATCCCAGATCAACACCGCTCTGAACATCACAGTTTTCCTTAATGCACTGGTCTTTGGTAAGATCCTTCTCACATGACAGAAATGACCTGCTCAGCTCAGGACTTGTTGATGTGAGGGTAGCAGTTCCTGAGAGAAGTCACACGGTGGCGCTGTTGTCACATGGAAAAGCAGAAGGAACACCAGCAGCACACCACCTACAGGACAAATGACTCATTACAAACTTGTAAACCTGAGCTGAATATCAAGTCAGCAGCTGCACCGTTCAGGCTCTGTCAAGCTTCTAATCTCTGCAGAGAAATAAGAAATAAAATCATCGTGTGATGAAACCACGGAATGATTAACAACATAGATTTACAACAGTCAGAAACCAACATGGCCGAGTTGCAGAGGCAGTCTGGATCACAATAATAATACATACAGCGATGATTAAGAATAAATAATAAAGTACATGGATGTAAAAGATGATGTAGGTGCTGCAGCGCAGTGACTTAAAGTCATTTCTTCCCCTGAAATCAAACAATTTGATGTAAAATCAGATCTTTTATTGCCCTCAGATGTGTTTCAACAGCCTGGACTCCTTCAAACATCTAAATTCTATTTCATTTCATTTCTGTAGTTTTCATAGCCCAAAAAAACTTGAAATCCTCCTGCTCTGTGTGTCCATGATGATCCACACACGACTAATCTCCAAACTCACTTTGTTCATGTTGAATTTATTAAAAACAGGTTTGTTTGAGCACACCAAAGACCAGGAATACCCCAGCTCCAGCTCCAGACCTCTGACCTCTGACCTCTTTGGTTCTTCCACTTAACAGTAAAGACACTTACTGCAAAAGACATGTTGATTCTTGATTGTTGATTTTGAATCTGATGTATGTTAATTATCATAAAGTCAGTACCTCACACACTTCATCAGGAAGTCTCGGAGGTCCAGACTGACAGTGATACGGCTTCATGAAACACTATCTTCTTTCTCTCAGTGTTCCTGCACACTTTTATGGACAAAATTTCAAAACTTTTTCAGCACTTTTCAAAGACGGGTCATAAATTTTACACAACATACAACACTAACAGAGCCGTGGGGAACACTTTACTCCAAATGTTTATTATATCACAGACGGCAGTCTGCAGAGACGGAGCAGTAGAGCTGCCAGAGTGCAGGAGTGATGGCCGACAGTTTGGTTGGACCACTGAACAAAAGAATGCTCCGTACCTTATTATATAATATACAATATTTGGCCATAAGTATGTGGACAGCCCTGATGCTGAAATGACTTTCATGCAGATATAAATGTTACAGAATATATTTGTTAACACCTGTGCGTCCTCCTGTGGACAGGCCTGAATGAAAGCTGCTGTATGAGCAGATAATAAAGTAAAACACAGCTGTAATATCACAGTGTTACCACACACACAGTTTTTACACATGTATGTATTTGTATGTTTTAATATTATTTTATTTCTTCCTTTAAGTTTTGAGACATTTTCAGCTGCAAGTTTGTTTGGTTTCTTTTTTGTTTTTTTTCCACCACACGTGTCGGAAATATTCTGAGGTCGTGTTTTTCTTGTTCTTCGTGTGCCGACGGATGTTTGTCAGATTGTGACCTCAAAGTTCTCGCTGCTGCAGCCTAGTTTCTTCTCCTGCTTCTTTTGAAGCTTGTGCACATCCTGCTGCTGACTTCCTGTTGGTGGTGAAGCTGCAGAAAACCAAACAAACAAACACAACCAACAAACAAACAAACGATTTTTCCATCACCAATACAGTTACCACAGAGTCACATGGTTACCGTCACAGCAGGTCACACTAGGTCAGACTCTACCTGCATCATGATGATGATGATTTTTATTTCTATAAACTTCAGACTATAACCATAATAACCAACAGAGAACGATGTCAAATTCATGTCAAATGTCATGTAATGATGTACAATAATAAACACTGTGTGATGATGTAATGATGTACAAATAAAGACTGATGTCACAGTACACGGATAAAATAAACAGCTACCCCAAATGCTTCAGATTCACTGTGCATCTTTATGTTTTTGTATTTTGATTAATTGCACATTTATTTGTGAATTTGTTCCACAAAAATTAAATATTAGCTGGTTCCTACATTATTAGATATTTTTATCATTTTTGCAAAATTGTTTCTTCACTCGACTACATGATTAATCAGCTAATCATTTCAGCTCTACTTGTAGGTCTTTAAATTTTTGGTAATTTAATTTATGACAAAAAAAACTAAACTGTTCATATGTTACGTGTGGAAAAAAACTTTATTTGTAAACTAACTAAAGTTGTCACTGAAATGTAATGGAGTAGAAGAAAAGAAAAGACTCAAGTAAAGTACAAGTACCTCAGATTTGTACGTAAGTACAGAACTTGAGCCAGTGTACTTCCACCGCTGCATTTTGGTGGCCCTGTCTGGTAGAGGGGCCTCTGTGTGTCACATGTGCATTTTACTAAATAAAGTTTTAACAAACTAACACACAGGAAACCTGCAGGAGGATTTTTTCAAGCAGAGGAGAGCTGGTTCTGGTTCTATGAAAAGTTTAATGAAGCCACTGCTTATACTGTGTTTTATACATCGTACATGACAGGACAACTCTGTCTCACTCCGAAGTTGGCAAACGCTGGCACTTGGTCAGTGACTTCTGGCGTCAGGCACTAAAGAAAAGAGCTGACCTGTCACTCAGCATAATAAGCAGCTGGTCGCCATTATTATTTTACAGCCCCTGGCGGCATCACAGGGAGATGCGGTAGGAAGACAATGAAAGTTAAGGTGGTGGAAGACCGAGTAGGCTAGGCAGGAGGGGTGGTGGAGGGATCCAACAACCACAGACGTTTACCCAGGAGGCCGGTGTTCACGTCCTGTATGATTGTAAAGCCAAACCCTGTTCTTTTTTCCTAAACCCAACCACTTATGTTTGTTTGAATCATGAATTTCCGGTGTTGTACCATTGTAGTGCTTTTATTTTGAAAGAGACTGTATACAAACTGTACATTTCAAGTGTATTTTGAAAACAGACAATGCATGTAACAGGCTGAAGTTGACACGGCGTCCCAGAACGTCAACAACCAACACACCCAGGGTACCTTGGACGTCATATGTGGACGTGGAAAGTCCATGACCAAACGTGGACATGTGACGAGGTCGCAGTGAGGATGATGATGGACGGGAACATGAAGTCAACAGAGGCCCAAATTTGTAGCCTCCAAACATTTTGATCCTGTCTTACAGTAACATCAACAAAAGAAGAAGAATAGACACGACTAAAATGAAGATTGAGCAGAATCAAATATGGTCTCATTTTATCACCAACAGGAAGTCCAGAGGATGAAGAGGGGAAGTAAAACATAAACACAACAACCTCAATGCATCCACAGAAGGACTGTAACAAACCTGAGGGAGGCAAAACCTGAATAACAGTCCGAACTCCTGTTAAAGGGACCTCATGATTCAGACCTCCAGGGGGCCCCAGGTGATTCTCCTCAAAGGGCCCAACCTGAAACAACACAGACTCTGACAGGTAACAAACATTTCTCACCATCTGTGTGCATTTACTCTTCATCATGTTTAACCCTGTGAGGGGCAGCTGGGAAAAAATATTTAGCTAACCCCTGCTGTGCAGTTTGGAGGAACTTATACTTCACGCAGCTACTTCAATTTAGTGTTCGTTCAGTTTTCATCTGATAGTTTGTTTGTATGCAGTAGACACTGGCAATGAGTGTGTTGCTGAACATAGCACAGACACAGGTACAGATATTATAAGACCGCACTGATTCTGCTGAATCCTCCTTTTAGTCATGTCTGTCATTATCTTTTGATGATGTTACTGTTGTTGTTTGGAGGCTACAAATTTGCTGTTGGGCCTCTGTTGCCTTCATGTTCCCATCCAACACATCCTCACTGACCTCGTCACATGTCCACGTTTGGTCATGGACTTTCCACGTCCACATATGACGTCCAAGGTACCCTGGGTGTGTTGGTTGTTGACGTTCTGGGACGCCGTATCAACTTCAGCCTGTTACATGCATTGTCTGTTTTCAAAATACAGTTCTGTTTTCACAGGAAATGTACAGTTTGTATACAGTCTCTTTCAAAATAAAAGCACTACACTCCTTCAACAACAAACACGTGTGGTCGCATGTAGTAAAAAGGACAGAGTTTGGCTTTACAAACATGCGGGAAGCGAACCTTGGCCTCCGGGGTGAAAGTTAGTGGTTGTTGGACCCATCCATCGCCCTTCCTGCCTGGCCTACTTGGACCTCTGCCCACTTAACTTACATTGTTGCCCCAAAGCATTTTCCCCCCTGATGTCACTGGGTGTTGTTTAACAATAGCGGTGACCAGCAGTGTATCATGTCAATGTGAAAAAATGGCTTTTTTCATCAGTGTGTGACACTGAAAGTCACTGACTAAGTGCTAGTATTCGTCGACTTCAGAGTGACACTGTGTGCCAATATGTTTCCCCAAAATGTTTTGGCTGTTTCAAATTATTTGTACATTAATGTTTTGGAAATGCTCTGGGACTCAAAAACAGTTTAAATTTATCTGATGTTTTAATATCTTACACTATTGTTTTTGTTTGTTTGTTTGCATTTACTGTAATTTAAAAATCTCCTCTCATCTCAGTTCATTCTCACAGAAGGTTAAAAGTCACTGTAAGAAGAATATGAAATTATGTTAATGAATACTGAAGAGAAGTGTGACTGTAACATGAGAACAACATTAAAACATCTAAAATTAAATAAAAATCTGAGTTTCTGAATTAACAGTAACACACATAAAAGATTTGGGGCCATCATTGCAGCTTCAGGCCCCTGAACAGCTGTTTGCCACCTCCATCTGGCTGCTCAGTCACACCTGAATATACAAGTTAAATAGTGAGTGACACATTTATCACACATAGGAACATGTGACCTGCTGCAGTGATGGTTTATATAGTTTATATGTAGGCGCCTGTTTTCTCACACTGATTCTGAGGCCACACCTGACGATACGTTTTCACCCCAGCACCTCCTGACCTCCATCCTCCCGCCCACACATCCTGTCCCAGCAGGCTTTGAGGCAGAAACCACCGCCGCCTTTGTCTGTGACGTAGGCGGCTTCGTGCAGCTTGTTCTCACTGAGCGACCACATCCTGTGGAAACACTGAGGCAGAAGATTTTCCATCAGCAGCGGCAGCAGCCAATCAGATTGCAGACATAAACACCTCCACAAGATGACAAATAATAAAAGATAACAAGTTTTACAGCAAGATAAACCAGACAGACGTTTACATGTCAACATAAATAATAATAATGTTTTGTTTATATTCATTCATGTAGTTATTGTTCCTTGTTCATGGATTAATTTTATTTCATTTGCTTACAAGCTTCTGGTTCTTGAAATAATCTGATAACTTTAAATAACAAAGATGACACTGCTGTGTGTGACCCTCCTTATATTCAGTCTGAATGTTGACAGTTTGGACGCCTTGAAGTCACTTTAACTTACAGAGTCAGTCTGAACTCTGATGATGATTTCATTTATTTCTGGACCAATCATATTACAGTGCATAATATTATTTAAACAGCTGATAATGTCTCCCTGTCAGCCATCTGATGCCATCCTGCAGAGACGTGATGTTACAGGACCCATGAGCACATAAAGTCTGAATGTTTTTGATACCAAAAAAATGAGGTTAAAGAATCATTCAAGGTTTAATTTGTGTAATTTATCCATCACTTCTATCTGTTCGTCATGACTACTGACGGCAATGATCGGGGTTCGTTTACGTGACTCGTTTGTGCTGATCTATTAAAGATTTGTGAGGATTCTGCACTAAAGCACGGTGATGAAGACGACTCTGTCTTCCTCTGCAACAACGTGCTCATATTAGATCTGCTAATAAGAGTCAGACTGATGTTGGAGCTCCGTGCAGACCAGTCACCAAACCAAACTGGGAAAATCAGTTTTATGGAGCTGACTCTGTGTCATGTTTCAACAGAAAAGAGACAAGCTGCTGTCTAACTAAATAGGGGGTCCAACCCAGTACTGGTACCTAATAAAGTGGCCGGTGAGTGTATCTTTGTCTGCTGCAGCATCAAGATCTCACCACAGGAGTGGACTCCAGTCACATAACCTCGCACTTTAGCCAGCTACAAAAAATTATATCAGTGCAAGAGCTGAAAATGATCAATAGCTATGAACTCTCTGTGCTCTCGCATCGGTCTGATACTCTGTACTGGAACGATGTTAAATTGCACCGTCCCGATGAAATAAGATTAAAGAAAGGAAGAGGAGGTGTACGCTGTATTTGACTCTTTGCTTCAATTTACTGACACATAAACCAGTCGAGGCTGCTGCAGAAGTAAAGAAGTAAAGTTTCTGTTGTTGTCAGTGGAGTGTAGCGGCTTCAATACAAATACTTCAGTCCCCCTTCAGAAAAGACTGTCACCAGGTAAAGAGGTGAAAATATTCTAAATATAGTGCATGCTTAAAGTGGTTTTGATTTTCGGTTTGTATGAACTAATTTAGTGTTTGCTCAGTGCCGTACATGCTACAAGCATTTTCTACCCAGAAGTTAGTGTAAATCAACACTGTGCAGTCTGTAGAGCTGGCTAACGTCAGCCCTCCTGAATATTATTACAAATCATTAATGGGTTCATAGATTCACTCCAATTCCAGTGGTTCGGGGAGACATGGGCTGGGTCCAACTCTGGAACCATGTGATCAAAATGGCAGAGGACAGAATAAATGAGAAGGTGTTTATGTGGAGTATCACTTAGTTCTCCAGGGTTAAAGGAGCTCAACCTGGTCTCACTCTGAAGTCATCAAAATCTGGCGCTTGGTCATTAACTTCTGGCGTCAGACAACGACCAAAAAAGCCATTCTTTCCTGATGGCATGACACACGGGCGGGCGTTCTTATTGTTTAATGGCACCTGACTTTGTCTCGGGGAAACACAGTGGCACAACAACAAAAGTTAAGGTGGACCAAGTCCGAGTGGGGCGCGTGGGAGGGGTGGAGGATGGATCCAACAAGCATGATTTTACCCGTGAGGCCGGTGCTCACTTCCTGTAAGATTATAAAGCCAAACCCTGTTCTTTTTTCCTAATCCCAACCATGTGCGTGCAGGATGTTGCTGTTAAAGAGCTTAATGCTCAGTCAGTTGTTGCCTGAATGAACAACGGTTTGATGATGATGATGATGATGATGATGATGATGATGATGATGATGATGATGAAATAAATGCACATTTTAAATAGCATTCATGATTTTTGTAAATTACAATAAACTGGCATTACATTGTCAAAGAGCGCATTATGAATTGTTTAGGACTTGAAACTCAAAGTTTAGGAGTCAGGACTTGACTTGGGACTTGAGTGCAAAGACCCGAGACTTACTTGTGACTTGCAAAATAATGACTTTGTCCCATCGCTGGACTTTACTTTAATGGAACCAAGCGGTCCAAAACATGAAACAGTAAAGAAGGAAATGTCATTACATCTGAGACATTTGACTTTTGCACTGCAGTCGGACTTTGGTGCCACTTCTATGTGCGTCAATGAGCGGGCCGCAGCAGGTCACACTATAACCCATCACATCTTGTTTCACCTTTGACTGAAAAATGCTTCACTTCAAATAAAACAGCACATCATCTGGAGCTGACTGACACGTTTTGTTTTTTTTTCATGTGAATATGTGCGTTCATTTCCCTTGTAATTGGTCTCCAGCCTCTGTTTGGTCACTGACACGATGACGAATTTAGAGTTTACGCGGCCTGAACCAGGAAAAGCAGACGCAGAACAAACGTTATGAGCTGTAACATATCTAACATGTGATGTTTGAGATTTAGAGTCTAAAAGGTTAAATCAATCCTTAATTATGAACACACTCAGAGCTGGTGGAAAACAGGTGGAGTGGAAGTGGGCTGAAACACACACACACACACACATACACACACACACAGCTGTGAGTTACACTCTGTGGTTTTCATGTTTCCACTCAGTCTGTAACCTGAAGTGATGACACACATTCACAGATCAAAATTCAGGATTCATTTTCTCACTTTGTCTACAATTAACATTTTATATGTATAAATCTAAGAGTACATCTGACCTCCTGACAACGATCAGCGTCTTCATTATCAGAACTTTGTTACAGTTATTAAGGCTTGTTTGTACGATCTGAGTCTGTAATTTAAGTATGTGTGATATGTGTGTATTTTTATTGTTGGAGCCTTGTCAAAGAAGAATTTCTGCCACCATTCGGGGCAGACAATAAAGTTTTTCTATTCTATTCTATCTCTTATTTCCTGTTTGTTCGATGTTTCCGTCACTTTTGTTTAAGACTGTTTAAAATTTAAACGGGAGTTGTACCTGTTTTCAGTAGCAGGACTTTGTGACTCTTCTCACATCGTTTGCATCATTAATCAGAAACATCTGTGAGATGTATTTAATCTGTGTGACGGAGGCTGCGATCAGTCTTCACATGGAGCAGAAATCTGTGTTTCTCTCTTCAGGCTGAAATGTTTTATATTCATTCATTCATTCAGATAATACTGACTGATATCGAGGGTTTTCTGGTTTTATGAATAAGCCTGACATCATACTGTGTCTGAGATGATGGGCAGAGTATGAAGGAGGTTTGCTTTCAACTAACTGTGGGTAACAACATTCTGTAACGTCTTAATCATCCCGCAGAAATAATAGGAACACATTTCTCTGACAAACCAAGTCGTGGACTGGACCTGAAGAAGCAGCTAAAGATTTCAGGACTCACTAAAACACACAGTGTTGACTCTGTCCGTGTGTAAAAACCTCAAACTGATTCAACTCCTGCAAAACACATTAAACATGACAGGCTTAAGCTTTTTTTCACTGCACAAATACCCTGCTAAACAGACTCTCCTTTCTGCTGTGCTGTAGGAAGATGCTTGTTGAGGCAACTTTTTTATCAGTCTTAGATTATGGTGATATTTTATACATGCATGCCTCAGCTGCCACTCTGAAGCCCCTGGATTCTGTGTATCACTCTGCCTTCAGATTCATCACTGTGATCTGTATGCTCCGGCTGGGTGGCCTTATCTCTGTGTGAGACGTAAATGACGCTGGGTTTGATTTATTTATAAAGCTCCTATTGGTATTTTGCCTTCTGATATCGGTTCTATGCTTCTTTTAATGTGGGCTCTTACCAAACTCTGTCTAGTGATCGGATCACACTCCAGGTGCCGGCTGTTTTTACTGAACTCTGAAAATCCAGTTTTTCATATTGTGCACCTGCAGCGTGGAACAACATGCAGAACGCTTTAAAGCTTTCCAAATTTTTATCCTAAGGGAATTCAAATATTTAACTGTATCATATTTTACTTTGAGGTGTTCCTGTTTTACCTGATTTAGTGTAATCTACATTTTAACAGTTTTTATTCATCATTGATGCTTTTAATCACTTTTTTACATTTTTAATTGTGGTTTTATTGCTTTTTACGTCTTGCTGCTGCTTTAATATAAGTTTCTCTTTGTAGAAGTTTTATATAAGTTTCTCTGGTCGGCTACATTGTAAGTGAGGTCTCTACCTTGATGTACTTCCAAGTTGAAATAAAGGTTGAATGACTGAATGAATGAAAGATTACAGCCCAAATGAAGCATACTAACAAATGTACCTGGGTCTGCTTAAACCAAACCAAGCAGGTTAGGTGTGAACGGTCCCTGACATGAACTGTGAGCCAGATCACCAACATCAGTGGTCAATAACACAACCAACACATTCTCACTCCGACCTCATCACATATCAACGTTTGGTCACTTGCTACGTTCACATATGACGTCCAAGGTACCCTGGGCGTGTTACACACTGGGCTTCGTTTCACAATATTGGTGTCTAAGTCACATACCATGCCCACATGAAAGGATGGCTTTTTTTGTCAGTGTCTGACCAGGGGCTGGTATACAACAACTTGGTTGACACAACACGTACTTTAGGTGATGTAGTGAATTTCTAAACTCAGTATTTGATTTTATTCTTGATGCTAAGATGTCCTCACAAAGACACAAGTGTCTCACACACCCACCCACCCACACACACACACACACACACACACACACACACACACACACACACACACACACACACACACACAGAGTGTTATCTGCATTGCTGGTGTTTTCGGTGCAGCAGAACAAACAGGAAGCCACAGAGAGAATCGCAACTCGATCCAGTTTGAGCCGCTCTGCTGATCACAAACACTGATTAACACTCTTTTGTTTTAAAAAACAACATGTGGCCAAGTCACAGCTTCAGTGTGACCACACGACAACTCAACAACAAACTAAACTCATCAAAACACAGCAATCGAGAGACGATCCGTCCTGGGAGGAGTTTTAATAAACGGAGACTAAAGAATGAAGTTTGACCTCCATCAGTTCAGATGAAGCAGAGTCAGTGTTCTGATCAGCTGCCTACGTGCTGAGGGAAATGACTGAAATATAGACGACGTTCACTTCTTTATCATTTGTTCCTGAAATGACTCAATAAATTCCTTTAAACCACCAGTTTTTCATTTCTCACCGTCTCATCAGTCAGAATCAGAAACTGATTATTGATCCCTGAAAGGAAACTGTGACTCGTTACAGTCACTCCGATGTAAAAAAAAACAAAACGAAACAGAGAATTATAAAAAGTAAGAATAAGATTATGAAGGACAAGTATGTAAATATAAAGTAATAAAACAGAAATATTAATAGAAATGTGCATTATGCTACAGTGTTTACCAGCAGCACTTAAGATATGAAGAATAAAAATACGTTAACTGTGCTGAGTCTTTAAGTGTGTTGAAATATATGAGCATTGTGCTATGTCACACTGTATAAACTCGTATGTTACATTCAGAAATATTAATATGTATTACATGATAATGAAAATTCAGACATTTTATGGCAAAGGTTTTCAAACTTTTTGTGCCCAAGGTGCTATCACTCTTATCGCAACATAAGACAATCAAATAAGAAAAATAAGACATGTAGCTTTCATGATTCTGTCTACTGACAGTTTTTCATTTTCCCTTTTCTTTCGGTGGTAGGTCGTCTTCACTGGTGCTTTGTTTAATTTGCTCCGTACAGTAAAGTGAGCCATTGTCCCACTCACGGCTTTCCCCCTCTGAATGTTATCATCCCTCACACTGGCTGCCGATCATTGCTTTTGAGATGTGACATGCACGAATGGTGACAAATAGGTTCCCCCTGAAGGTTATTTAAATTAAATTACATTTTTTAAGCTAGAGTTTTCCTCTTTATTAGGACAAGGGTGCACACAACATACTGATGCAGTCAATTAAAAATTCATTTGTAAACTTGTTTTTGAAAAGAGCTTTATAAAGAAAGTTTATCATTATTATTATTATTATTATTATTATTATTATTATTGTTGTTGTTGCTGTTGATGATGTTAGTTTTACTTTTCACAGCAGGAAACACACAATTACAAAATGTCACCTATGACATAATAAAGTCCAATGATTATTTCCACTGTCCTTAATTTAAAACAAATAATGATGCCGACCACATCATGCTACCTCCAAACTAATAAAACTGAGTTTATCTGAATAAACTCCAAATTAGACAGAAAAATAACTCAGATTTCTCAAAATCCAGTTACCAATATATTTTTTTAATGTACAAGGGAATATTTACTTAAGTTTTTATTTTTCTGTCAACTTTCCCTTTTACTCCACTATATTTCCTAAATAAAATGAATACTTTTAATATATTTCTGTTTATTGGAGTAAAAGTATTTTACTCCTTGTGTTTTTATGTCCTGAGCATTTTGGTTTCTACAAAATAAAATCATAAGGTTGGTGAGCTTACAAGTTGGATTGCAGGCAAACTACATACAGTCAGGTGCAGAGTGTGTGTGATGTACACTCTGTTTTTAATGTGGTTACATGTTAAGACGAAATAAACTTCATTATTCTCAGAGTTCTGACTGCTCAGTTTTTTATTACCAGAATTTACTTCATTACATTTAACGTGAGCTTTGCACTGTATTGCAACAATTTCCCCTGGGAGAGATTAAGTTTTATCTTATCTTATCTTATCTTATCTTATCTTATCTTATCTTATCTTATGTTATTTATCTTATGCGTTACATATGGCTTCTGTCCTGAGGCTGTACACTGGTTCCAAAATTATTTCACAGATCATACTCGGTGTGTTTATGAAGAAGGCCATAAATTGGAATTTCTTCAGACAACTGAAGGTGTCCCCCAGGCTTTCAACTTGGAGCCTATTTTGTTTTCTTTCTTTTTTTTTTTATACATGATTTGGGGTAAAGACATTCCAGCAAAAATACATTTATATGCAGATGACACTGTCATTTACACACATGCTCCCTCCGTAGTCCAGGTGGTGCAGAAGCTTCAGACTGAATGTCAGTCATTACAAACTGCTCTGCTGAGTTTAACATTAATTTTAAATGTTCAGAAAACAAAGTTCATAGTCTTCTGAATAGCTCGCTCACAGCTGCTTGATGATTTTAGCATCTTCACTTCTGACGGTAAATCCATTACAAGAGTGTCCTCATACTTGGATATATGGACAGATGATAAGCTTTCATTTAATGTACACATTGCTGCTCTAGTCTGGAAGCTTAAATTGATTTTTATTTTAGAAATAAATCTTGTTTTACTTTTAGTGCTGGGAAAAAAAAAACTTGTGGAGGCTACTTTTTGTCTGTGAGTGATAACAGTGACATATTGTATATGAATGCAACCTCCTCCATTTTATGCAGTCTTGATTCAGTATACCTTGCATCTCTACGTTTATTACAAAGTCTCTGACTCATCACTGTGTTCTTTATGATTTGGTGGGTTGGACATCATCTACCATTAACAGACAACAGCACTGGAAAATTTTTATCTATAAAGCAATATTGGGCAAACTTCCAGCTGATCTCCACTCTCTTCTGTGTGTCAGCTCTGGTAGTTTCCAGCCCACACTCTTCCAACTGGTTGCTTTTTGATGAACCCTGGGTTTTAACAGATCTGGGGAAATCTGCACTCTCCTACTCTGCACCTTGGACATGGAACAATCTTCAAAAAGATCTAAAATTAGAAACACTTATAGCCACTGCTGAATTTAAGGGCATCATAAAGAATGTGGTGACAGAGACATGTGCATGTTTTTCTTGAGTTGTTGTTGTTTTATTTTGGATTTTTGTGTTATATGTTGTATTTGTTTCAGTTTAATGAGTTCTGATTGGCTGCTGCCTCAGCCAGGTCTCTCCTGTGAAATGGATTTTCAATCAGAATGGGACTTCCTGGGTAAATAAAGGTTAAATAAGTAAATAAAAAAATCTTCATTGTTCTAATAAGAAAGGATAAGAGCATTGCTGCTTCTCATTAGATCAGAGTTAAAAACAGACATTTAGTTATGAGTCACAATGACAGAATTTATGACTCTCCATCTTTATTGGTGTTTGATCTTCGAAGAGATGAAGCATCTTTAAATCTGCCGTCTGATTCTTCAAGAGGAAATGTTACAGTCAGTGGTGACAGGAAGTTACAATGGGCCTCCGTGCACGCTATCATGCATGTATTGTCTTCGACACAAAAAGAGTCAACACTGGACGACACCCACACACACACACACATATATATATATATATATATATATATAAAGCAAACTGGCACTATTTTTAAATTAATAATATTCAATCAATCAATTTTATTTATCACAAATCACAATTAGCCTCAAAAGGCTTTACTGTATACAACATCCCTCTGTCTTTTGGACCCTCACAGCTGATCAGGAAAAACTCCCCAAAAAATCCTTTAACCTCAGGAAGAGCAGCTGAGGAGGGATCCCTCTTCCAGGATGGACAGATGTGCAGTGTATGGGCCCCTCCACCCCAAGGGCCCAAGTGCAACCACAATGCCTGCACTGTCTACATACTCATATACACATATTATTGTCTGTCGGTCAGTGATATGTGTACACACACTGTAGGATTTTTACTTCTCAGACGGTTTGATAATTCATAATAGAACTGTTTGTTCTGCTTGTTCTGCCAACTTTGTCCACTTTCTGCACTCTTGTACACGACCTGGTTTGAAGCAAAGTTCTTGGGTTTGTAACTGTGCTGTTCAGATAAACTGACACTGACATTCTGTTTCTCTGTAGAAACATGAACATTGTTTTATAACCGATGAAATATCTGTGATTTAACACAACACCTCCCCTCTTAAATCCCAAACACTGTGAGTAACTTATCTCTGTTTTATTATTAGAGGTTTAACAGGGAGTTTGACCTCTGGGATAAAACTGGACCCAAACATACTAAACATCATTCTCTCTAAATGACTTCTGGACAAACAGGAGAAATATTTGTTTGTTCATGCACAGCCTGTAGAGCAGTGGTTCCCAACTGAAGGGACTCGTTCTGAATGGAACACAAGTGACTTGCAAACTTGTCCAGTTTGTAAAAAACTGTCTCTAAATAAACTGTGTGGACCTTGAAATTATGACTAAGGAGGAAACTGGACCAGCTGGGAACAATTGATCTAGAAAATCTTCTATATTTGGTGAACTGATATTTTATGCTCATTTAAAGTATGGTGATTTCAGTATTTAGACACCTTCATCATGAACAGTTAACACCTAAATACAAAAACTGTGATTCCTGCACACACTTCTCTACCTTTGCACTGATCTATTTAAAAAAAGGTCGACATTTTGGTTTCAAACGTTCTCAAGTCTTAAGAGAGGTCTCTGAGACCTTTCTGTGCTACATTGTAGGCAGCTGGACTTGTTTCTTGAGGAGTTTCTTGAGGACGTTTCACCTCTCATCCAAGAGGCCTCTTCAGTGCCAATGGACTGGTGAGGAATCAAGAAGCCTGCGACTCCGCACCAGTCCATCAAACGTCCTCAAGAAACTCAAGCAAGTCCAGTTGCCCATGATACAGCACTTCATACTACCATGACCTGCATGACTGAGAACTTCACCAACATCTTTGAGACTGAAACATCAACCTTTTGAGTTAACTTGAGTTAATTTCTCTGGGGCACCTGATTCCCTGAACCACTAAATAAGCAGGAGGTGAGCGTGTTGTCTTCAGTTCAAGAGTTACTACATAAACACTTCTCTACTTTTATATTTTAATAACGTCAGGAGAACAGACCTCCTGATGGGAGGATTTAAACCCAGAGTTAAAAGAGAAAGCGTAAATAAAAAACACAAAAGTCCTTCAGTCTGTTGCTTCAGTCTTTATTTTAACAGCGTCACACAGGAAATATCACACAGCAGCTTTTAAAAAGGTTTTTTTTTTTTTTTCTGAAAGCAGGACGGTCAGTCTGTTAAATGTGACATTTACATGAGCAGGACAGAAAGACTTAAAACATCACTAACAGACAGACAAACTTGTCCAACACGTCCGTCCACAGTGTGATGATATCAACAGATGATATTACATTTATACAAGTTACTGTACATGAAACAGACGTATGAGACAGTGAGGGAAGAAGAAACGAGACCAAGCGATGACTTTGTCAAATCGATCAGGGAGTCGTTCTGTGAATCCGCCATCTTGGAGGGGTTTTTCTTTCTGGTGAAGTTCTGCAAAACAAAAAACATGAAACGATATTTAATGCATGTGAGCTGAAACAGATTTAATAAACAAAGACAAAGACTCCAAATTTCTTCAGTTTACATCTCTCAGCGAACATAGAGCATCAACAACGTCTGCACGTTCCTGAAATATGATGCAAAATGACATCACAGAAAGTTGTCAACAGGAAATGTATGTCCACTTTCAGTAAGACGTTAAGAGAGAAACGTAAAAATAATGAATAATCTTAAATGAAATTTTGAGGTGTTTCAGGAATGTATATAATTATTTAACTTTATTTTTTCATTAGAATAATTTCTGCACTCACACATTTTTTTTATAACTTTACAGAACATTTGTCTCGGTACAGACACATATTTACAGCAGCATCTGAAGGGAACCAGGTCCAGTATAACCATTTAAGCCACTGACTGGGAACTTATAGCCCAGTTCAGACCAAAGATTTACGACGAGACAAGTTGAAACAATCAACTACTGTCAACGCTGCGTTCTGTAACATTGAAAAAAGCTTTGATTGGCTGTTGAAACAGGTGACGTGCTTTAAAACCAGCTGCCAGCCATTTGACTAGTTGAGTGTCAGGTGACACCATCAGCCGGCTTGAGTCCAGCTCAGACCGGCCAGTTCACACCGCTGACACTTTTCTCTGCAAGGTTTCTAAAATGGTTTCATCTCATTATGAATCTTTGGTCTGAACTGGACTTTAGACCTCTAAACTGTTCACTGTTTCGTCCATTGTGAGTTCTACACAGCTACAAATCATCAAAGTTCAACCAAGGCATAACTATTTTAGATCTACTGGACTTTTACAGCACAAAGTTCAGGTAGTAACTGTGATGATCACCTTGGTTTTCTCCTCATCAGTGGTTTAGATGATCAGGATAAACTGGACTTGTTTTATGTCTCGTGGACGTCTTCATGTGTCCTTCCTCTGTTCTCTCAGTCAAGTCCACAATGCCAAAAATGTTTTTGTTTGTTTCTGAGGGAAGTTTTACATTGGACGGTTTTCTACAATGAAGTCAGATCTGACACATCATGATGAATGTCTACATGGTGATGTTCAGGAAACTGAGAGCTCTGGGTTAAGGTTTGGAAAAGATGGCTGTTTTGCTTAAATGCTGAAAAAGTTGGCAGCGACTTGAAGCATGAGACAGAAACAGTTTATTTTAAAGACTTAATCAAACCGCCGTCTTTCCTGAACCTTAATTGAGTGTTTTAAAAACAACAGATGGGACACATGACACCGACGCTGGTCTCTGAAATCCTGAGCTTTGTACCTCCGACTATCAAATCGAATTTTAACCAGGCAGGAATTATGTTTCTTGTAGCATACAGAAGATGTGGAGGTCTGAGAGATGAGGCGGGTAAAAGTGTCAACACGTCCTCACTGCGACTTCGTCACATGTCCACGTTTGGTCATGGACTGTCTACGCCCAGATACAACATGCAAGGTACCCTGGGTGTGTTGGCTGTTGACGTTCTGGGACGCCATGTCAACTTCAGCCTGTTACATGCATTGTCTGTTTTCAAAATACACTTCTGTTTTCACAGGAAATGTACAGTTTGTATACAGTCTCTTTCAAAATAAAAGCACTACATCAGTACAGCACCACCAACTGATGTTTTTTTTTTTCTTTCAACAACACACACACGTGGTTGGGTTTAGGAAAACAGAACAGGGTTTGATTGCTCAGAAAACAGGGAGGCGTTATACTAAAATATGATCAGATATAAAGCAGGAAACTGGAAACAAAGTTCTGTCTGTTATTTGAGTATAAAGAATTATTGACAGTATTTGTTTGAGTCTTGTGGTTTCACACTCACACTGACTGATCCACAGCCGCAGAGTCATCAGGACGTTGAAGACAACGGTTTTGATGAAGAGCAGTCTGAGGCCCAGGATGGTCAGAGACATGAGGTTCACCTTTGCATCTGCAAACATCATCATCATCATCATCATCACGGAGATTGAAACAGAACATTAAGCAGAATTTTAAACGCAGAGTCGGCTGTTCAGTCACATTTAACACAAACCTGGTTCCAGTTTATCTGCACACGTCGGAGGTCCACCTGATCCAGCTTCAGCTGAAAGACATCAGACACGACAACTGATTAGTTATGACAGTGATGATTATTTATCTTCATCAGTCAGACTCATCAAATGCATCAGTGTCCCAGCTGGTTTCAGACCCCTGTCATTTAGACAGAGCTCCCAAAACTAAACTGTGAATGGAAAGCAGGAATTTAAACTTTCAGCCCATTTGTCATATCATTTTAAAATTTTTTTGGTAATTTTTCATAATCAGTTTGAAGCCCTTAAATTTTCCATTTCAGGTTTTTCATTTACAATTTTCCTTTTTTTTTCAAATATAAACAAGACGATATCATTTGGAGATCACATTTCCATTTGAATTTTAAATGATTTTTACATTTCATTATTGTCAGAAGAAAAAATTACAGTATTTTATTGAGCACCTTTCTCACTGACACTGGTGAACACCTGGCTTTTGTATTTATTGGGAAAGTTACAACTGGCATTCACTGCAGTCATCACTGGGATTTATCGGCTTCAGTCTGCAGGGATGGAAATATGCCACCTGGGTGGACGCACCGATTTTAGCCCCATGAATGATGTGCTGCTACAAAATACTGTTCAATCAGTGCTTGTGCGTTCTTCCAAATTTACTTGAACCCAGTTTGCGAGAGAGGCAGAACAAGTAAGAGATATAAAAAAGAAGTAACCACCACAACATTTTCACCAGCGTCCACGCTGCTGTCTGTTTACTAAGGCTAAATCCAAACATCCACCCTCTGGACCTGCAGACTGAGCCCTCGCTGACTTCACCTGTACGTAGAGTGACGTATTTACCGTCATCACGTGAAGTCTGCGAGGGCAGAGACTTCAAGCAGCTGACAGACAGCCCTCGAGACTGTTTACTCGTTGCCTTGGAAACGTTCAACTATCGCTGCTGTCACATTCATATATATGTCATATAAGTTGATAAACAGAGCTGAACTCATCTGTTCCTGCAGATGACAAGATATAAATCCCATGTACAGACTTTTTTGGTAACTAAACAAAAACGTAGACTATGAATACATCTCTATATAACATGTGTAGCACATGTTCAAAAACAGAGATGTGTGTAAATCAGGACTAGAACTGCTGCGTACACACTGGTCTACCACCGATGGCAAACCAGTCTATCGCCTGTTGGTTATCGAGTTTTCCTGCATTTAAAAACCTGCATACACACACTTATTCTAATGTTAAGAATTATTTATGTCATACTGAATTAAATCCTTCACACTCACCTTCATCACATTTGCCTTCCTTTTCAGATGACAACAAAGTCACCTGGTTGTACAGCGACTCGCCTTCTATCCGGACAGCATCTGTCTCGTTGAAAATTGATGCGTTGTGTCTGCTGAAGCCGGTGGCCAGGCACGCCATGCTGTTTTCATCAACTGGCAGTTTGTAGTAGGACGGCTGGTACTCCTCATCTGAAAAACACAAAAGGACAACTCATCAACACACAGGAATAATGTTCAAACATCGCTGGCATTACTGCGTTTCCACTTCAGAGAGGTCTTCTGCTCGCTCAGTTTGATTACGAAGAAACGAGACAAACCAAAGGCCATCGAAGAGAAAGACATCACTCACAGACACACTGTGACTGAAACACACTCTGAAACATCTGTGTTAAAACTCGGCTTCACTGGATAGGAAAACTAACCTTTCAAACACAATCACCCCAAATCAGACAAACTGCTGGAAAATATATTGAATTATTCAACACATGTTTCTGGGGGCTCAATTCTGAGTGTGCATTTTTATCCATTAGTATCATTTACTGATATTTTTTTTTTAATTCTCTTCTTTTTGTTTGACAAAACAAATTCAAATTTATTCTTATAATTTTACTGATTTTAATAAGACAAAGCACATCCTCACATGTGACGGCACTTTACATTCATTACCCCAAACTGTTTAAACTTCACTTTCTTTATTCAGTTTTTTATCGTATCTCTGTATTTGCAAAAATGACATGTTTGGTCAAATTTATTTTTAAGTTAAGTCCAACATTTGTATGTTTCTACACTGAAAGTATCTTTTTAGAAAATAAATGTCAATAAAAATATGAACACGTGCATTTTTACACATTTTATGGAAATACCTAATCATGAGGTGTCGTGTGCATCTCAGTTTTACTGTGGCACAGTAATACACTCATTATAGAAAACCTACCTGTGGGTTTTGTATTGCATAGTATTTACCTTTGAATAAACATATTAAATGTACACTCATATATACCATGTATGAATACGTCCAGAAAATTTTCTCATAAATCATTTAATTGCAATATTTCTAAATTTCTATCTAAGCTTATTGATAGTATTTGAGTTATGTAAAGTCACAGAGTACATGTGAATACCTTCATATACCTTACTTAAAATAATTTAGTTTTGTATATTTACATTTTGCTTCTTGTACACTTTAAATATTCCAAGAAGTACGGTTTAAGTAACGGCACAAGTGCTCCGCTGAAACTATTCGTATCATTAAAAACAATGTTTTAGTAGCCGAAACTAATCAAATGTACCATTTCAATACTTTTAATGAGAAATAAAATTCACTGTTTAAAACCGTTTATACTGAAACACTATGTTTGTAATATCATTAACAGTTTCACATTTAAGACGCCTTTTAATAAAAACTCTGACAGTTGCTAACACTAATGTGAATGTTAAAATATTTGTGTGTATAAATGATAACTTACTCAACACAACGATCATTTTTAACCCCGATCCAAACAGGATTTTGTTGTCGTAATTCACACAGTAGTTTGTCTTTTTACAAAAATGGCTCAGCGGTACCTGAGTGAGGCTGGTTTGTATTGTTTCAGAAACATAAAAGTACTCTGCAAAACCGTAAATTAAAAAATATGTAAGTGTATTGTTTATGCACTTCATTTGAATCCAAATATTTTACTTTATTTCTTTACATTTTTTATTTGGAAGGCCAGTCATTTGACAATTTTTCACTCTATTGATAATATTTTATCGTAAAAAATCTGGATCTGTAATTTAAGTTTATCTGTTAAACTTATGATGCCATCACTTCATTAAAGGTGTTTGATTATAATGATTTAAACAAACAAACAAACAAATTGAAAAATAACTGTGTTATTCTGCAAATCCTTTAATGAAATGAAATGGAAATGAAATGTGTGAATTTACTGTTTTTGCACACATTTTTATCAGGATATTTTACTTTATTATTTTTTTTTTAAATTGTTTTTTTTTTTAAGTTTTTAATTTTCAATGTTCATTATTATCCCTCAGTAGATGAATTCTGAGTTCAGTTGTGTCTAAAACAGTCTCACACTTACTTGTTAGAATAACAAGTTTAATTCCAGATCCAAAAAAAGTCCTGATGTTGTCATTCACACAAACATTTGTCTGGCAGCAAATATAGATCAGCAGCTCTGATGTGACTGAGCCGATATTTAAAAAATATATATATTATCAGCATAACTGAGTGAAAATTTTTATTCAAATATACAAAAATGTGTGGGTAAAAGCTTTTCTTCCAACATTATCACTTTAACAAAAAATGATATGATATTTCCAATGACTGAATCTGATTTAAAACATTTCAGAACAAATTAGATTAATAATTCTGGTATTTTCAGCTGCAGATAAAAACAAAATAAGTGTTTAAACTGGTGACATCATTGTTACGTTCCTTTTATTAATAAGTCAGAAGTTTATTTGGGGATTTAACATAAACTTTGTAATACAAATAACAAATGCGACAAATTATTGGAAACACAAAAATGAATAATGTGTTTATGTTTGTATGAAAGACACTAATAACAGTGATAAGTCTGTGTTTTTAAAGTTTGGGTGGTCAGTTTTGTTTGTAGGTTTTTGCTGAGGTGATTCTGCAACACCAGAAAGGTCTTCAATTAAGTTTTTGTGTTGTGTTGAAACACAGCTGTGGACTGAACACTGCTGTGTAATTAAGAATTTGACGATCGGCACTTGTGTTAACTTTTATACACTTTACGTATTTATAACTCAGCTGCTTCTATTATTACGTTGTTTTAATTTCTGTTGTAATTTTAGAGCCGTCTCTGGCACAAGGATTTCCCTCGGGATTAATAAAGTTCTAACTTAACTGAACTTAAATCTGTTTTAAGGTAATTAAAAAAAAAAAAAGATGAATACATGTCAAAGACTAATATAATGATGTGTTAATGTTGACAACAAACTTACTTGACATTACAACTGCTCTGATTCCAGATCCAAATATGATTTTGAAGTTGTTGTTATTCACACAGGAACTAAACCAGCAACAAAAACCAGCGCAGGACTTCAACATGACGTGTCTCTCATTAAACTGACTGAGGATTAATTTTAATGTAACCAGTCTGCATTCTGTTTGTTTTTTGTTTAAGTTTTCTGTATTTCACAAATAACTGTAAGTTCTCTGTGATTAGTTTTAAAAATGTTAAAGTGTAACTTTATGTTTATACATCAGTATGTAATCAACAGAAAATCAGGCGTGATTAATATTAGATATTTACAATTATATCATTTTATTCATCATGGGATATTCTTAAATTAATGCCTCAGCAGTAATAACAACTTGCCAGGGTAGTGGCTTTATTTAATGGATTTTCATGATTTAAGGTGGTTTACTGAGGTGAATGAATGCATGAAAGAAATAAAGTAAATAAAATGTTGAGACATAAATCATAAGAACTCCATCATAATCTAAACAGCGATGTCACTGTAAGGTTGGTAAATTACATTTTGTAGGATTTGAAGAATGTTAAATACACAGTTTGATTTACACACTGAGTTTTCGAAGGCATGTTTACTCACTTTTTTCTACCTGAAGTTTAGTTCCAGCTCCAAATATGAGTTTGGTGACTCCAAATTGTATCACACAGTGTTTTAGGGTTCTACAGTTTCCTCTTGGTCTTTAATAACCTTGGGAGCTTCAATCTTCTACACCAGCAGGATTTTAAATGTGAAACCATCAACGTCCTTTAATGTTTCAGAATTTTTGTACTTGTAATGTGAAACACGAGAAAACAGTTTAGTTTTAAAGCAAAATGGCTCCTTAATGACTCCAAAGTTTTTTGTTTTTTTTTTGGAATAGGAGGCAGGGCTTAAATTTAAGAACAAACTTGATCATGTCTGTTGATTTTAAAAGGAAATAACTTTGGTTTTGTCAAATTAAAATAATCTTGATGATGTGAAACAAAACCTACAAAAAAGGCAATGTGAGCTCTGCTGTTATATTGAAAATGTGAATGAAATATTAACTTGAGTCTGACACTTACTTGCCATAATAATAAATTTAATTCCAGCTCCAAACACAAATCTGATCTTGGTCTTTATGTGGCAGCAAAAACATGTGCAAACACAGAGGGACATTTGAAATATATTTAACCTGCTGTTTTTTTAATTAGGAATGTTTTTTTTAGTATTATTATTATTATTATTACCAAGCTGATAGACTATTATATTGCATAAATTACTAAAAGTCAAAATTCAGGGTCTGAAATTAAACTGTCAGAGAAATTTAAACAACTGATTCAGACAAAATAAAAAAAAAAATTAAATGGCAGGATATGACATCCATTTCTCATTACTTTCACTTAAAAATCACAACTTTAAGTTAAAATACATCTGTTCACTAAAATAAAAGAAAAACACAGACTCATGTTGATATCGATTAAATGTAAACTATTGACAAAACTTACGTTACTTACTGTATTTTTTTTTAATACTTTGTATTTTTGAATGAGCAAAGGTATTAAAAACGTAATGTTTGTGCCACCATGTTGTGTAGTGAATATTAAAGTTAAGAAAGCTTTATGTATGTACTAACTGTGTTCAGCTTTTGTTTAAAATAGTTATATTACAAAACAGTAGAATAAAAAGTGTTTATCTGATTTAAACCTAATAACTTAAAAAGTTCAACCTTAAAATTCTTAATTACTAAAGGAATGTAAATTTTAAAAAAGTGAATTTAATTAATTTTGACTTTAACAACCACATCTTTATAACAATGATAAATGTTTTAAATGATTGAATATATTTAAAATGAACTTACGTGATGTTACAGTAAGTGTGAGTCCAGATCCAAACATGAGTTTGTAGTTGTTAACTTTCACACAGCATGTTATCATCATTCAAAAACCACGAATGGATCCTTCGTTATACTGATGACTTACTAATTTACGTTTCTTAATAAATATTGAAAAATAATGAAATAATAAAACATATTTGCTTATTATACTTATTCTCATTTATTCAAGTTTACTTTTTATTACTGCAACAAAAAAAACTAACTTAGTATAAACTGTAATGTTTAGTATCGTTTAAATACTCAGTGTTTACATATTCTGACATTCAGTCCTCCACAAAAACACCCATATCAACACGTTACCTGCATTGTGGTTGGTTTTATTAGTTTTGGATAACCTGCTGCAAAACTATTTAACTACAAATTATCATTATTATCATTATAATGTTTTAATGGTATCAGAGTAACTAGTTTTATCAGAAAAAAAAACAGATCTAAAATCAAATCAACAAAAATATTCAGCTGCTGTTGAAAAACCGTTTACGAATCTTTAGTATTTTATATCAGCAGACAACAGTTTCCACAGCCTGAATGTTTAAAACCAATCCTGTGTCAGATGTTCTTTAAACAGCAGGTGAATATTTTGTCATTGGTCTCTCTGGTTAGTGATTTTTGAAGGTTTTTTGCAGCGAGCTGATGAGTACAAACATTGTTTTAAAATAACTGTGTTTGAAATATTGATATATCTAATTTTGGGACTTTCTGGTCGACATTTCTTACTCATTCTCAAGGTTTAACTATGTTGTAAATTATCGGGAAACGTGTTATTTAGTGTAAAATATGTTTCATATTTCAACAGTAATAACATATCTTTCTTCTAACTTAAAGAATACTACTTGAAAAGAAAGCATGTGTGAATTCATATAATGGACATGTGGTTTTCAGACATTTCACATTTTCTGAATTGACTAAATGTAGGTGCACGAAATGCAAAATATTGCAGGTTAACATCACCATGAAACATTTTGCATTCCAGTTTCACATTGGCTGTGTTTTTGTGAAGTTTTGATGTTTATATTTTGTAATCGATAGTTAAAACATCTTACAGCTTAAATCACATTCATCAGTCACAAAGCATGAAAACGTACATCATTAACATTCCCTCCGTAACATTACACCTTCAGCTTCCTGTATTAACTGATAAATGACCTTATTATGAAGTCACAGTGGCTGCTGATAGCTGTTAAGCAATAATAAACAACTCACGAGCCTGGATGTGTAGTTTGATCCCACTTCCAAAAGTTAACTTGTATCCAACATTCACACATTCATCGAGCCCAGAACAGAAACCATCACATACTTTGAGCCACAGACCTCAAAGCATCGTCAGCAGAATACATGGAAATATTTTATAGATTAAATGTGATGTGTTTCATGCTCATGACTGCTTGGTGTCTGTACAGTACGTGATGTTTGAGTAATTGTATGTCTAATTTGTGTGTGAACTCTTTGAGCGGAGCTGTTTGAGGACGCAAACTGAATTTCTGTGTAGACTGACAATAAAGTTGTATCGTATCGTATCGTATCGTATCGTATCGTATCGTATCTTATCATAAATACAACATTTATTCACGACGACGGACAGATAAGCTTTTAGGGAGTGTAATGTCTTACAGTCACAATGGACAACAGCCAAGTTTGTCCCTGAATGTGAAGCATGTCCATCTGAACAGACAACCAGTTGACTTTAGTTTATCACCAAAAACTGATGCGTCTTTATCAGTAATTATTGGTTAACTTACGCACACAGTTCATGTATTAACATCTTAATATCAAAACCAGACCAAACCACTCATCTAAATATGATCTTATCCAAGGTTGAGTTGACTAAGGAAAAGCAGAATGATTCTTCGATACAATACGAGCCTCAGACCTCCAAAGTTCTGTTTTCTGTGTGGAGATAAAAACTTCTAAAAAGACCTCGTACTCACGTGTTTGAATGTTTAGTTGAACTCCTGAACCAAAAATCATTTTCACATTGTTGCTATTCACACTCTGCGTGAGAGCTCAACAATAACCTGCCAACAGGACGCTTGCTAATAAGAAATTATGCTAAATTATGACCTGAGGTTTTCTACCACAGGTTACAGATTGTGTTTTATATGTTGTGTCTATAACAGGATTTTAATGTTGCTGATTTTTGTATAAAATATTTTTGTTAGTATGTATTTTCAAAAACTACTAATTAACTCAGCAAACTTGTAGTGTGCAATAACTTCACTGACTGTCTTGTTTTGAACATAAGAAAATACATCTTTACAGTTTATTTATGAATTTTTCTTCTGTACAAATATTGGTGTAGATTTTTAGTGATTAAGTTTAAATATATTTCTCCTCAGCAGGATGGCTTGGTTAGTGAAAAGCTGAGTCTTAAAACAATATAAAAACTAATTTCAGATATGAAACATTTTAAGATGACAACAGAGAATCCTTATAAAACTTCACTTACCTTAAAAAGGCAGCTGTTCTTTGCTGACCATTTAAACTGACCATTGAACCATTTAATCATTTAAACTGACCCGAAATCAGCTAATTAGCTGTTTGACGTACTTGTTTCTACTGAGAGATGAATCCCTGATCCAAACACGATCTTTTGGAGTCCAGTCTGAGTCACACATCAACGAGAGCTTTAACAACAACTGATTGACACAGGCCGCTAATGCTGCTGTGTTCTTACTGCAGTCATGACTGTGATCATTAAAATTCTGATTTATAATCTGTCCATATATTTAGGCTAGGTTGTAATCTGTCTTTAGCCTGATGTGAAGGCACAGTTCACAGTTAAAAAATATTCTTATTGTATTATTTAGAGAATTCAATTTGATCAAAATTTGTCAAAACTTGAACCCTTTAACATTTTTTCCATAACTTTAGTAAATACCATCCCATACCAATAACCAAGATAATTTTGTGATTATTATCATATTAATTGTAATCGTCGGTAACTCATCGATTATCAAAACTGTCCATTGTCATTAAATTACACTGTCATAAAAGATCATCTGCCATATTATGATGTCAGTTTGGACTTTTGTAAATTGTTAATTCGTAAATCATCGCAGAGAGATTCTGTTATTTTCTGTTTAATGATCATAAAATCTTACTGTTTTGTATTTTGAGCTCAGTTCCTCGTCCGAAGATCAGCCTGCGAGTGCCGTCATTCACACAATGAGAGGCTTCACAACATAAACTCAGTGAGCAACTCCACAGAAATCTTTGATTCAGAACGCTTACAAATGGACTGATTTATACCTGTTACATGTTTTCAAAATTATAGATTTTTATGGGAATATTTAGTGTTGAATGAGCAGTGTCTGAGCTGTAGATTAGTTTGTTTTCAGTTCAGAGTCAGATTTAAAATGGCCGACCCTTTAACAGTTCTGTTTAAACTCAGTGTTCATGTACTGTTTGTGTCCATAAGAAAACTTTGGATATTAGCACATTATTAGCAAAAAAATTAATGTTTCTGTTTCATTCTTACTGGATTGTACGAAGAGTTTAGTTCCTTCCCCAAAGATTAGCTTGCGAGCAGCGTCATTCACACTGTACACGTTGTCAGCTCAAAAACCCCAGAGCCTCTAAAACTTCACGTTTTAACTCCATGGAAATATAATAATCTCATAAAGATGATAAACTGTAACACTACTGTTTGTTTTGTTATAATGTCATAATAAGTCACACATTTAAAGTGTAATAAGTAAAATGATGATGCAGTTGTCAAACTTAAACATACATTACTCCCATCCAAACATAATTAAAGCTTTTATCTTCATGGAAAATGTTCTGAATTGATTTTATTTATAAAATGAATGCTACTGATTACTGTGTTAAAGTGGGAACTGGAGTCATAGACTGGACAGTTGCAATAAATTCAACTTGTAAAACTGGAATATTAGTGTAATAAACTGAATCTAAGAACAAAGACCAATGTTTATATAAGACATTTTACAACACGCAAGCCTTGATTTAAGAAAAGAGCCAACTACAGTGATTATGTTCACATAGTTTAGAACGAAACAGTAACGGTCAGTTAGGTGGATGAAGAGACTTACTGGTGTGAACCGTCAGCTTTGTGCCGGATCCAAACGTCAGTTTATTGGCTGCATAATTCACACAGTGTCACACATGTGTGTAAAAACACTGAGGACCAGGGTCTCTTCAACTGAAACATTAAAACCCACTTTCAAGTAAACGTTTAGGTGAAATGTGGATAAAATCATTTACATCTAAGAATAAAACTTATTTTGACCATTATCAAAACAAAATTAAGCCTTTAATGTTTTGTACCGCCAGTTTTCTCTCATACTACTGATTATAAGGTTTACAGCTCTGACTGAATTGAACTAACATTAAATTAAGCACTCATATTTTTGTATAAAACAGAGGATCGATTTGTTTTATTGTTAAAATTGTGTTTTTACGTAGTATGTATAAATATTATAGATATGGACTACTTGTAAAAACTGCCTACAAATAATTAGTCATTTTAACCTAATATTATACATATTTTTTTCCACATTGTGTTCTTGTATTTATGGATGTCTGCTACTGTCTTACTCTCTTTCCCATCTTTGTAATATTTTTATTTATAAACTAATGGATTAAGGTGTTCACTGGAGAGTAGTCTCAGGGTTTCTCTGCACTTCTCCATTACATTTCTGTCGCAAATGTACTAATTTGTATTTATGTATTTACTTATTTTGCATGTAAAAACTAAACTATGTACAAAAAAATATCCAGTTGCTTAGGTTAGTTAGTGATACACTTTTAAACATTTTCAAATACAAAAAGGGCTCCATTTCCCACACTGATTGTCACGATTTGTATGACATAACTCACATTAAACAAATTAGACAGAAAGAAAATAAAACAGGAGAAACTACAGAGTGGAACTGATGTTAACACTGTATGCTGACGATGTCATTTTATACATCACTCCCCAAATTGAAGAACTATAAAACTAAGAAAAAGTATTATTGTTACCATTTAGGAAATCAAATATATATAAATCTATACAAATATTATTTATGGATATTTGTGTCATAGTTATTCATAGATTTCTTCAGTGCCATTATTTTTACATCAAGTACTGTTATTGTTGGTTTTTGTTTCCAACATACTGAACTGTATTATCTGATCATATTGCATATTTTGTTGTACATGATTTTAGTTTTGTTAACATTAAACTGTTGCATCTGTGTTTGTTCTCTTTGCTATCTTTTGTTGAAATCATAATCAAGGGGTAAATCTGTTCTGTTTCTAAGAGCAGATTTATGACCAACAACTCATTTCTTGAAATTCACGACACATTTGTTTATCTTCATAATTCAGTTTTTCTAAACAGTTTTTGCTCACCGTCTTCCTTCACAAACTCTAATACCTTCTAATACTTACTACATGTTTTTTATATTTTCGTTTTGTACATTTGTAGTTTTGCTAAAGTATTATCTGATAAAAACTTTGAAGTAGTTGTTTATACGTGTTCCTATTTTCTTGACAATAAGGGAGCAAGTAAACAAGAACCACATTACGTTTTGTTCTCATAAGATATAAATATTAATAAGTTACACATTTTTATATGTTTTTACTCACTGTCATAGACCAAGAGTTCAATTCCAGATCCAAACTGAAGTTTTTGGTTACCAGTAGCAGTCACACAGCTCAGTAAGGCTGATCATTAACTCAGAGCCTCCTTCGCAAACTCTAATGCCCCAGATACTTTGCAAGCATATGTATTTCTTATTTTGTGTTTTTACATTTGTTGTGTTGCTTAAGTAGTATCTGCTAAAAAATTTGAAGCAGTTGTATTTACATGTTTCTCTTTTCCGACAATAAGGTAGCAAGTTAACGAGAACCATGTTACCTTTTGTTCTCATTAGATGTAAGATTTAATAAGTTACACATTTTTATACGTTTTTACTCACTGTCATAGATGATTAGTTTAATTCCAGGTCCAAATTGAAATTTCCCATAACTGCTTGTAGTCACACAGTTCAGGAAGGCTGAACAATAACGCTGAACCTCATTCACAAACTCCTTAAAATACTTAACATCTACAGGATTTTTATATTTTCTTTTAGTACATTTGTAGTTATGTTAAAGTAGTATCTGATAAAAACTTTGGTGTAGTTGTATATACATGTTTGTATTTTCCCACAAAAAGATGTCAAGTCAATGCAAACCACATTACCTTTTGTTCTTACATAAGTTTTTATAAGTTATACATTTATACATTATATGTTTTTACTCACTGTCATAGATGATGAGTTTAATCCCAGATCCAAACTGAAATTTCCATTAACTGCTTGTAGTCACACAGTTCAGTCAGGCTGATCAATAACTCCTACACAAATTCTAATACCTTCAAATACTTTACATCCACATAATTTTCACATTTTCTTTTTGTACTTTTGTGGTTTTGATAAAGTAGTATCTGATAAAAACTTTGGAGTGGTTGTATATACATGTTTGTTTTTTCCTACAGAAAAGATAGCAAGTTAACAAGAACCACATTACTTTTTGTTCTCATTAGATATAAGTTTTAATAAGTTACACATTTTAAAACATTTTTACTCACTGTCATTGACGATGAGTTTAATTCCAGAATCAAACTGGATTTTTTGGTAATTGCTTGTAGTCACACAGTTCAGGAAGGCTGATCATTAACTCTGAACGTCCTTCACAAATTCTAATGGCTTAAAATACTTAACATCTACAGGATTTTTATATTTTCTTTTAGTACATTTGTAGTTATGTTAAAGTAGTATCTGATAAAAACTTTGGTGTAGTTGTATATACATGTTTGTATTTTCCCACAAAAAGATGCCAAGTCAATGCAAACCACATTACCTTTTGTTCTTATTTAAGTTTTTATAAGTTATACATTTATACATTATATGTTTTTACTCACTGTCATAGATGATGAGTTTAATCCCAGATCCAAACTGGAGTTTTTGGTAACCGCTTGTAGTCACACAGTTCAGTCAGGCTGATCAATAACTCCTCCACAAATTCTAATACCTTCAAATACTTTACAACCACATGATTTTTATATTTCTTTTTGTACTTTTGTGGTTTTGATAAAGTAGTATCTGATAAAAACTTTGGAGTAGTTGTATATACATGTTTGTTTTTTCCTACAGAAAAGATAGCAAGTTAACAAGAACCACATTACCTTTTGTTCTCATTAGATTATAAGTTTTAATAAGTTACACATTTTAACACATTTTTACTCACTGTCATTGACGATGAGTTTAATTCCAGATCCAAACTGGATTTTTTGGTAATTGCTTGTAGTCACACAGTTCAGAAAGGCTGATCAATAACTCTGAACCTCCTTCACAAATTCTGATGCCTTAAAAAACTTAACATCTACAGGATTTTCACATTTTCTTTTTGTACATTTGTAGTTATGTTAAAGTAGTATCTAATAAAAAAAACAACTTTGGAGTAGTTTATATACATGTTTGTATTTTCCCATAAGAAGATGTCAAGTTAATGCAAACCACATTACTTTTTGTTCTTATATAAGTTAAATAAGTTACACAGTTTTATACGTTTTTACTCACTGTCATAGATGATGAGTTTAATTCCAGGTCCAAATTGAAATTTCCCATAACTGCTTGTAGTCACACAGTTCAGTCAGGCTGATCAATAACTCCTCCACAAATTCTAATACCTTCAAATACTTTACATCCACATAATTTTCACATTTTCTTTTTGTACTTTTGTGGTTTTGCTAAAGTAGTATCTGATAAAAACTTTGGAGTAGTTGTATTTACATGTTTCTCTTTTCCTACAGAAAAGATGGCAAGTTAACAAGAACCACATTACCTTTTGTTCTCATTAGATATAAGTTTTAATAAGTTACACATTTTAAAACATTTTTACTCACTGTCATAGATGAAGAGTTTAATTCCAGGTCCAAACTGGAGTTTTTGGTAACCGCCTGTAGTCACACAGTTCAGTATGGCTGATCATTAACTCAGAGTCTCCTTCACAAACTCTAATGCCTTCAGATACTTTATAACTACATGTTTTTGTTTTTTTTTTTGTTTTATTTATTTTCCTTTTGTACTTTTGTGGTTTTGCTTAAGAAGCATCTGATACAAACTTTGGAGTAGTTGTATTTAGATGTTTCTATATTCTGACAAAAAGCACGTCAACAAGAACCATGTTACCTTTAGTTCTTATAAGATAAAAGTTTTAGAGCAATGTTTTTACTCACTGTTCTGGATGATGAGTTTAATTCTTGATCCAAACTGGAGTTTTTGGTAACCAGCTGTAGTCACACAGCTTCATAAGGCTGTTCAACAACTCTTCTTTACAAACACTAAAAAATTTAAAGTCTTCTTTTTCACCTCATATTAGCACTGATAAAAACTTTGGAGCTCCCAAAATTAATCGTCATACTTCCAATACAATTTCCCCACAAAATCAAACTCCTGTAATCACATAAGCATATATTGTGTGTGCATGTTGTTTTCAGTAAATTTAAAATAATCTAATAGTCACTTAAAAGGAGAAATATGGTTATGCTGATATAAACTGCAGGTGTGTTTATCTCCACAAACAGTTTTTACTCACTGTCATGAACGATGAGTTTAATTCCAGATCCAAACTGGAGTTTCTGAAAACCAGCTCCAGTCACACAGTTCAGGTAGGCTGATCAATAACTAACATACTCTTACTCAAAAAAGTTCATAGCTACAGGCTTTCATTTATGATTTCTCATAATACATTTTGGGTTTCCCTGGTGTGGACTATCTTATAAAATCTTGAAGAGTTGAATTAATTTGCTGATCAACTATTATGTGGTCAGAAACACGAGAAATGAGCTCATGTAAAAGGACTGTGCATCTTATTACAATGTTTGAATACAAGGGCTGCAATCATTTTATACTTTGTTTAAAATGCTGTTCATTTTTTCTACATTAATTTAGGTTTTTAATAGTTTTACCCATGTTGTGACAGTTATTGTAACAGATACACATAAAGTCATCAGAGCATGAAGGAATAACTTAACATTTCCTATTCAGGGTGACCATCACTCCAAAAGGGCATTCAGCTGACAAAACTGATACGAGCAAATAATCATTGTTTGTATAAGATTAATAATTGTTAATCAAAATTGTCATTATGAATTTCTTACCAGTAAAGTAAATTAATATATTTTACCTTATGCAGCTGGTTATTGACTTACATAACAGTGAAAAACTATTTTAGCCTTTAGTAAATTGTTTAGTGACTCGACACTGATTGTTTCAGTTGTTTTCTGATTATTGAACAGAGTTTCTTACTGTCTTGTATTTTCAGCTCAGTTCCTCGTCCAAACATCAGTCTTCCAGTCCCGCCATTCACACACTGAGATATTTCACTACATAATCTCACGGAGCAACTGAACTGAGATTTGATTTGAAAATTTTAATGAAAATAAAAAAAGATACATTAGAAAGCAAATAATGAATCAAGGCATTTACACCCATTTAATGCTTTTATAATTTCAATTTTTACTGATGTCTTAATATTTTGTTGGAACTATTTAAGTGTTGATTGAGTTTTGTTTTGAATTATAACTTTGTTTGGTTGTGTTTAAAAGTAAAAGGTGACAATTTTGTAATGTCCTGTTCGAATATAAAAATTTCAAGGTTCTGTGTGATCTATCCAGGCTGCAAATTTGTAATTGATCCTGTATATTTGTTAATGTTCATTTAAGTGCTGATGAAGACATTAGAGTCATGTAATGTATTGTAATTTCATACAAGAAAATAAGTTCAGAGTTTTGTAAAATATTAAATGTTCCTCCAACAATAAAGTTTAGAATGGTAAATGAAAATCCGAAAAGTGTATATATTTTTTAACTGTAGGTGTGTTTGGCTTCATTATTTAGTTGTAATAATCTGTTTTTACTCACTGTGGTGGACGAAGAGTTTAATTCCAGATCCAAACTGGAGTTTCCCATAACCGCCTGTAGTCACACAGTTCAGCAAGGCTGATCGATAACTCTGAACCTCATTCACAAACTCTAAAACTTCTAATACTTTACAACTACATGATTTTTATTTATTTTTTTCATACATTTGTGCTTTTGCTGAAGTAGCTTCTGATAAAGACTTTGAGTAGTTGTAAATAGATGTCTCTATTTTCTGACAATAACATGGCAGGTTAACGAGAACTACATTACCTTTTGTTCCGATGAGATATAAGTTTAGTATTTAGTTTAATAAACTGTTAAAAGACTCGTCACTGATTGTTTCAGTTGTTTTCTGGTTACTGAACAGAGTTTACTTACTGTCTTGTATTTTTAGCTCAGTTCCTTGTGCAAACATCAGCCTTCCAGTCCCGTCATTCACCCACTGAGATATTTCACCACATAAACTCACGGAGCAGCTGATCTGAGATTTATTTATTTATTTATTTTTTAATGATAAAAAAAATAGATTATGAATCAATGCATTTACACCAGCTAAATGTTTTTTAAAATGTAGATTTTTACTCGTCTTCATATTTTGTTGGAACTATTTCAGTGTTGAATGACTTCTGTTATAAATTAAAGATTTTTTCTTTTTCTTTTTTGGTATGTTTAAAGCTAAAAAATGACAATTCGAAAATCTGTAGAATTTGTGCAAATTTTAGAACAGGTTTTGTACAATGCATCAACATTGCACAAATATTTCATTGAACCTTCATCTTTTGTTAATGTCCACATACGTGTTGCGAGCAATTTGGAATCTCCAATGTAATTTATGATATTTGTAATGTATTTTCCTTCAAGAAAATAAAGTAATAGCTTGTAAAATATTCCTCTAGCCATAAATCTCCCTCTTGGAAAATTTAAAAAGAATAAAATCGTAAATAATAGGCTGAATATTTACATTTTTCCATTAAGTGTAAGTTTGCTTGTCTTTATTATGTATTGGTAATAAACAGTTTTTACTCACTGTTGTGGACAAAGAGTTTAATTCCAGGTCCAAACTGGAGTTACCCATAATTGCTTGTAGTCACACAGTTCAGGAAGGCTGATCAATAACCCTGAACCTCCTTCATAAACTCTGATGCCTTCAAATACTATCTCTCAAAAGATATCAAATAATTTAATGGTCATTTTGAAGGTGTGATATGTATATGTTTGTATTTACTGCAGGTTTGTTGTTTGTTTACAGCAGATTCAGTGCTAATAAACCCATCTTTAAAGGTTTAGTCAAAGGTTATCATTTTAGCAGTCTGTCCTGGGTCAATCAAATGTCGTGGAAATTATGATAATACAAAATAAGAAACCAAGATAAGTAATAAGGCAACAGGGAAAGACAGCTAGAAAACTGAGCCTATAAGCTGTAAATTTAAACTGTTTAACATCGTTGAATTGAGTGTCAGATAGCCTACTGTACAGATACAAATATTAAATACACTGACTAAATGAATTTATATTGCAAATCTAAAAGAGAATTTTAAGTTTGAGAATTTGAGCTTTGATAAACAACAACCAGTGATATGAAAAACATCCACAAGATTTAAGTGATTTTGTTGATTATGTCTGTGGTATAAAATCAAGATGAAGGGAAAACAGTTTGACAGAAACAGTGTTTGTGACAAGTAAAGATAAATAAACAAGATTTAACTCACTGGTTTCAATAATTAATTTGGTTCCTTTTCCAAAGTGGAGTTTTCTGAGTCCAGCGTCAGTCTCACAGTGCTCGGCTGCAAGCCAAAAACTCCAGCTTGAGTTTTGCGTTTTGTTTGTAAAGATTCGTTTTTTTTCATCCTATGACCTCACATAAAAAGCGTGTTTTCTCATGTGTGTAATTTTAAATATGTAGAGTCATTTTCCATCTTAAGATGTTAGATTTTTTTTTCTATTTTCACAGGTGAAAAATGAACAAACTTTAGACAAAACATTTAAAAAAAAGAAGTGACAACAAACTATCACAATAATTCTTCAGATAATATTAAAGAAAGTAATTTTCTTACTTATTTGAATAAACAGAGACGTTCCGCTGCCAAAGACAATTTTTCCTCCCCCGAGATTCACACAGCTACAACTGGATGAACAAGAATTGACTGTTGGCTGGTTTTAAAGCCAACAACTCATCAAAACTTGAATTTAATAATTCAATTTAAAGCAGCAACATTTTGCCAGTAAACATTTTATTTCATTATTGTTAATAAATTCCTTTATTTTACTTATACTCCAGTTCCCTTGATTCTTTTTTTGCCAGTTTAGTTTTATTGTCACTCCGCTCATCCTCTGGGGGTAATAAGGGAATGTAACAAATGTGTTTTAGAGGAATTACGCAGTTTAAACCTGCTATAAAGTCTATGATATATAATTCTGCAGGATATTTTCTGTCCATGGCAAATTTTCTTTCTTTTTTTCTTTTTTTAATATCTACAAAGAACATGTTTCTTAGAATAACCTTTAATTCACACGGACTTCTCATTTCACCTGCTGTTATTAAAGATGGTGGATGAAAATATCAGTATAACATGTTTCATAACAACCTCTTGAGCACCGACTCCTTCTCTCGTTAATTTTTTTCATTAAAGCATCTTTAATAATATTAATGATAATAATAATAAATTAGACTTTGTATTGCTTTCTATCAGTCCTCAAAATGCTTTACAAAGTGTAGGATGTGTTTACATTGTGTTAATTTTAAAACCCTGTATTTCTTAACTTTAAAGGTTTATGATGAGATTCTATATCTTTGTCATTAAAGCAAAAAAGTTTTGTGTTGAGTCCAGTTAAAGGTAATCAGTGTAATTTGGATGACTGGTCCTCACAATGACCCATGAATAAATCCACTGATAATTTCCTTTAACAAAACCCTGATAACTATTTAACACTTTGAATCTAAGGCTTTAAAATGGATAATAATCTTGATATTTAAGAGATGAATTAACGTGCTTTTGTTCGTAATGTACAGAGAAGAGTCAAAAATCTTCCCAAAGACAGTTCAAACTTTGACAAGAAGGTATAAATCAAGTTAAAGTGACTGCAGAATTAGAGAGTAAATCAACCTTCAATGTTTAGGTGATAATATGAATAAATCAAACTTACTGGATTCGACTGTCAGTTTCGTTCCAGAGCCAAAGAAGATCTTATAAACTCCAGAGCCAGTCACACCGTGACAGCAACAACTACAGAAACACTGACCTCAGCTCAGTATTGACAGCTACGGGACTGAAATTAATTTTAAAGATGTAGAAAATAAAATCTAAAACTTTTGAAAGGTTCATTTCTACAAAGACTACAATAAAATGAAAGACACGTTCACAGCAGTGTTGTCACTACAGACAGTTTGTGAGCATTTTAACTAATAAACTAAACTGAACTAACTTCACAACTACAGCATGTGTTAAACATGATAACTGTCATTATTATGAACTGTACAGGATTTAATTTATTCTGGATTTTATCAACCAAAGTGATAATCAAGCTATTCCTTTTCAGTTTACTTGTTCTCTGCTCTGTTTAATCTTTAAACAGTCTACTGTCTAATTTTAAACAAGAGGACTTTATAATGAGTTTCATTTGTGCTGTTTTTGTAATAAGTATAGTTTTAAATATTGTTTTTTCTTACTTGTTTCAACACGTAGAGCTGTTCCAGTGCTGAAGAGGAGCTTCACTCCAGCATTCACACACTGGAGACAGACTCAACAAAAACATCCGGAAATGGACCAGAAATACAGTTACCAAACTGCTATATATTATTAAATCATATTAACAGCTAGAGGTGGTTCAACTGTCTGTGTAGAAACACAGTTACTGCACTGCAATTAAAAAATAACACATATTTAAGGGTAGACAGGTGCTACCCTGTAAAACGTTACAAGTTTTGTGAAATGTATATAACAGCAGAGTAAGATAAAAAAAAATTACAGAATCATTCTATTAGTTATTAATGTGAGAATTACCTGTTTACTAAAGCAAAAACAAAAAAATAGAGAATGTACTAATCTGAGGCAGGACATTATATACTTAACCATTTCAATGCATAATGCATGTTTACAAAATTCAAGTCTCCACACTCTAATAAAAAAAGATTATCATAAATATTAAGTTATGCCTTTGGTTAAGTATTAAAATTGACTTACTTGAGGAAACTATCAGTTTTGTTCCACCACCAAAGATGATTTTGTTAAACCCAGAGTCAGTCACACAGTTCAAAAGTCAAATACATAAAATGTGTCCACTGAAGTAAGACAGCTGATTGACTAAGACCAGTGAATTTGGGAATTTTAAAACCAGAACAATAATTTACATGTGCAGTTAAGTATATAAACATAACAGTGTTTTTTCTGTTTTAAAAATACATTTGCAGTTGAGAAGAGGAATGTGTAATGCACCTCAAAGTAATGAACTGACTGGTTTTGTGTTACCTGAATTAGAAAATCCTCATCTATGGTTATTTTACTTTTCTGAACACTGTGCACTAACCATTTTACTAAGTTATGTTTAAGATAAAAATATTCAATATATTGATAAGTGTAAGTCAGAGTTTCTCTGGCTTTTCTAAAGACCTCAGTGATCAGAGAATGAATAGGTATTAAATTTTAATGGGATTTAACTTTGTTTTTCAGGAGCAACAATAAATTACAGTTTCAGAGTGACAGTGTAAAACAGGTTGTTTTCATATTTGGGTAACAAGCAGTTGTTTAAATTGCATATCACACACAATAAAGGTGAGTTTTATTGTCTGTAACATTTTCATGAGTATCTGTGAATCTGTGTGTTTAATCTCCTATGATCTTTTTACAGATCAACATAAAGGGGTCGGTGCCCCTATATGTTAAAAAAAAAATTGTGACTATGTTATTCAAAGTGATTGATGTAATTTTGGGAGTGGTAATAGTTAGGTCAATAAGATAAGAGTGATTTTTCTGTTAGCTGTCATAGTCCCCCCCCCCATCTTTTCTCAACAATGTAAAAAACTTAACCTGATAAACATAAAATTCTTGAAATATACCATAATATACTAATCAACTAGCAGTACTTACTGGCATCAACACTCAGCCTGATTCCTTCACCAAAGATTAATTTCCAGTTTGATGTCCCACAGTGGTTCTGTCTTTAACAATAATTGCAACAGCTAAGTTTGTCAAAGTGAGGGATTTAATCACATCATCTGCAAACAGTATAACAATTTACTTTATTCTACTCTTAGCTGTAGGGTTAATGTTTTTACTTATGAAACATGTGAAGTGATACTTATGAACAGCATTAAAATTCTTCTTAAAAATGTTTTGTTATATTGCTGACTTTGTGGTAATAATAAAAGCAGTAGTATTCATTTTAGTGATGAAAATATTGTAAAAAAAAAATGTTTGTGTTTTTTACTTAAAGATGCTGTTAGGTCTTGGATTTGTGTATACATCAAGAATAAAATTATATCTATTATACCCTAACAATGTCTTTAACTATAAATTATTATATTTTTTTGTAAGTTGTGTAAGTTGTGTGTTAGCTTTTCACAACAAACTGTTGTTAAGGTGTTGAATATTTGAATCCTACTCACTGCTCTCTACATTCAGTTTGGTTCCATCTCCAAAGATAAGTCTCCAGTTCGATCCTGAAGCAGTCACACAGTGGATCTGATCCAAACAATAACTACAAACTGTTCCCTCATGTAGCTACAAAACCACCAACAACCTTAAAGATTTAGCCTCCTCAGTAATAGTCTCAGACTCTCAAGTATCAACTAGGTTTCCCAAAAAAATCACAGTACATATCAGAAACAGGCTGTGTTACGTTTTTTTTTTTTTTTTTTATCTTCCTGGAGAAAATCTAAAGTTTAAAAACAGCAACGTACTAAATCACATCATCTGCAAACGACTGTATGTCAAGACTGCATTTAACTAATTCTCAGTAGCTTCCCTGAATAAATAACATTTTAGCTGATCTCCAATAGTATTTGTGTTTTTGAAATTTAACTTTTGCAAATTACTTATGAACATTAACTTACAATGGTAACTTTTTAATGAAACTAATCATTTTCTCACAGCAAACTAACAACGCTGTTTTGAGTTGGCAAGGATTACTCCTGAATTTTAAAATGATTAATACTCACTGATCTCTACTGTTAATTTGGTCCCTTTTCCAAAAATCAGCCTCCCAGTTCCTGATGAAGCAGTCACACACTAGCTCTACTCTTAACAAAAACCACATGGACAATTTCCTCATGAATATACTCTATTTACATTTAAAATAGTTTAAAATAACTATGATAGATATGATATTAAGTATCAGGAAGATATGTACAGAAAGTTTAACATTTTCTAGGAATTTCAGCAGAGGTTTTTTTAGCCCTGAAAGGCTTTTTTGGGGGAGTTTTTCCTTATTCGCTGTGAGGATCCAAAGGACAGAGGGATGTCGTATGCTGTAAAGCCTCTGAGGCAAATTGTGATGTGTGATATTGGGCTTTATGAATAAACTGAAAGTGAATTTGAGTTCAAAAAGCTTCACTTTTGTCTGAACTAAAGGTTATTCCATTGTTTTTAATTTGTATGTTTAAGCTGCTGGTGGACATTTCAGCCATCCAGTACGAAGTGAAACATGCTAATTTTAGAGGGTAACATCAGATTTAACATAATTTCTTATAAACAAAGAAATCAAATTAAATAACTTACTTGATTCAACCATCAGTTTTGTGCCAGAACCAAAGATGAGCTTGTTATTTGAAGAGCTAGTCACACAATATGAAACCCAACTACTTAAACCCGGAGGTCAGTGTCTTTTTCCTCATAAAGCTACGTTTATTAAAACAAGTGATATGTAAATATAGATTATTATTGTGAATAAGAGATAACATTTCAGATATTAAATATTACAGAATGTTTCTGTGTGACATTAAGTTTCATCTACTTTTAATTGTGCAGACACTGCTGGTTGACATGTCAGAAACTGTAGAACCAGTTGAAAAAGTCTGAGTTCAGTTACATTAAACATCATGCATACAAGAAGGAAGAAAATATCTTACCTGATCCAACTATGATTTTGGTGCCTGAACCAAAGATAAGCTTTGCATTTGAAAAGCCAGTCACACAATGACAAACGCAACTACTTAAACCCTGAGATCAATGACATGGACTTTTTCCTTACGGGCACCTTTATTTTTTAATTTCCTTCCTTTATATACTAGATGCATATAGATATATGCTTTCTGGCTTAAAAGAAATTGGATGAATGTATGAGTTGAATTACAAATTAAAATATTCAAGAAATGCGTAAAGAGTAATGTAGCTTTTCAGAAATGGAATGATTACTGGAGTCTGACACATGAGCTTCTGCTGGTGTAAAACCTGATAAAAATGTTGAGTTTAGAGATTTACATTAGGTCAGCGATCATTTCTTGAAAATGAATACAAAAACTTACTTGGTTCCACTCTGAGCTTTGTCCCAGAACCAAAGATAAATTTTGAGTTTCCAAAAGTAGTCACACAACAAGAAACCCAACTGCATAAACTTAGAGCTCAATGACATAAACTATTTCCTCTTGAAGCTACTCTGATCACAATTTAAAGGATGATAGGCAAACGATATATTCATAGCACATATGTTACTGTCATTTGGCTTAAAAGTAATTGAATTTACGGACGAGAACCACTACATTTATCTGTACCATACATGTGTATACAAAAAAAAGACTAAAAGCTGAAAAAAATTATCAAATCCAGGGGTGAAAGGGAGTTTGAAGAACTTTTTTTCTGTCTGAACTAAAGAGATGCTTTAAGCATTTACATTGCTGGTGTAAAACCAGATGAAAATGCCAAATTAGAGTTATAAATAGATAAAACTTCATTCTTGATCCTTAAAAAAGAATAATGTAACTTACTTAATCCAACTTTCAATTTTATGCCAGAACCAAAGATGATCTTGTTCCCGTAACCATTCACACAGCAGGAAATCCACTGACGTAAACTTAATGATCAACTTGGAGGTAAGACAAGTTTCTGAGGCAAAACAACCAACAAACCATCAGTTTAGGAGCATAAATACATTATTTTTGCATTTTTTTCATTATTTGGAAACAAGCTAACTTTTCTTATTCCAAATAACAAAATACCCACAGCTAATTAAAAAACATTTTTAGCTTGCTCACTTCAAATGCTGTGTAACATTAGTTAAAATTTGGAAACCAGTGTGTCCCACTGACATGCACTGTACTGTTGTTTACTGAGGTTTTAGAGTAAATAAAGAAAGGGGTCATCCCCAATAAAGGTATTGTTATACACAGTAATAATATGTAAGAATATTTGTTAATACATGATGCAATATTTGTTTCTTGCTGTAATGAACTTGTTACCATAAAACTTCTATTAGTAGCTCAGGCTATTATCTGTTTAAATCATTGAAATCAACAGGCCTGTATTTGGGACAGGCCTTTAATTCCTTTTACACAAAACTATTTCTCAGCAAAGATCAGGAGATACAGTCAGATTGTTTATGTAAATCAGTATGAATATTGCATTTATAAAAATCAGGTTTCAGATAATGTATCAATTATGAATCATTCATTTGATCTAACTCCAACAGACAGCGTATCAGAGACAGAGAGAGTTACGGCACCCGACGTACCGACACAGCAGCACTTTATCCAGTTAAAACAAACCTCACAACTTGAATTAGTTTTTATGAAAAATCCTTTTGATTCTTTTGATCTGAGGACCCTTACAGACTAAAGGAATATGAATACCTTATGGGGTAATTGCGGAATGGACACATAATCTGAGGTAGCCAACAACCCGCATTTATACATCCAAAGAACTTCTATTTTAAAAAAATGAACTGCTTAGCAACCAGACCAGGCATCTAATTAAAACTGGCATTTATTTGTCTAAATGTGTAGCCACATTGGGCGAGTAAAAGGGCCTGGGCGTTTAACTGGGACTAGGCTTTTAATAAAGTTTTTGGGTATATGTATAACAAAGTTGATTAAGTTTTAAATTTGCTGCACAATCAAAACAAAATGTGGCTAAAAATGCAGGGGGTTCATGTTTCCACAGGAAATGATTTGGGAATGGACAAGCTAAACAGATATTTGTCCTGTCATGAGTTTTTGTTGATTATTATGTCTACTGTGTATCCAATACAATAAACTGGAGAGAATTCATAACAGTAATAAACTGAACTTACTGTCCTCCACGATCAGTTTGATGCCCTCCCCAAAAAATATTTTCCAGCTTCCCGTTCCAGTCACACAGTGTTTGTTCTCTCAACAAAAAAAACTGCAGCATAAAGAACCCGAGTAATAAACTGCATCACATTGTCTGCAACAGCTTTATTTTTACTGATAGACTATTGATAACTGTTTGGATACACAATTCTTTTTAACATTAATTATGATTAAAATATTCAGAAATATTTTTAGTTATGTTGAATTTCTAAAGCCTGCAGCAGACTAAGTCCTCTATGAGATTTTTGTTATTCCATCATCACGTCAATCATGTTATCGTAAATATAAAATGGTATGAACAAACTAACAGAGGTTAGTCACCCATGAATATTGGAATTCTTAATACTCACTGCTTTCTGCTGTTAATTTGGTCCCTTTTCCAAAAATTTCCCTCCTGTTTCCTCCAGTAGTTAAACAGTGGATCTGATTCAAACAGTAACTACATGATTATTTCATCACTGAGCCCAAATAATAACAACCAAGTAGAAATGGTAAAAGGTAGGATGCTTTGTAGTTATAAATTATCACATAAAATTAACTATTTACACTAAATAACATTTGATTGTCTCTTCATTTTAACAGAAACTTGTACAAAGATAACTCACAGCAAAAAAAAACAAACCAGTCAGACATCTTAGAATTAAATGATTTAAGGACTTAATGGTCTGGGGTTTTTTTTATTTGGTTTGTGTCTAATCATCATACTATATTGCTCCTGTTATATAAAAAGCGTATGTGACAAATATTGGGGAATTAAGTAAAGCCTGCATGTTTTAGCTGGATGTCGGTGCAACTCAAGATTTGAGGTTAGTAATTAAATCATCAAAAAATAAAAAAATATATTCATTTTTACTCACTGGAGACAACTGTCAGTTTAGTACCAGATCCAAAGATGAGTTTAGATCCCCCAGAGTACGTCACACTCTGAGAAATCCAACCACATAAACCCCGACAAGGACAGCAATGTGCAACAGAGGTTTATTTCTATGAATTCTGGAGAGAACTTAGATAATTTGAAAGGGTTTATTACATCTAATAATACAACTAATAAAATGTGCAAGTCAAGGACTATGATGTCAACTTAAATTAACAATACCAACTTTGTCAAAATGTTAACTGAATTTAAAACCCTTTAAGGAGAATTTCTGGTTTGGGCTATATGAATAATATAAAATTGGTTTGTCTTAGCATTTAGGTGTTTCGATATATATAGCCACAAACTGTTTTACTTTGACTTGTGTCAGGACCAAAAGTACCTTTGCATGAACATTAAACAAACATAGTTTAATTCATGTTATCCTTTTAAATATATGAATTTTAATACTCACTGGTTTCTACAGTTAGTTTGGTTCCGTCTCCAAAAAGGAGTTTAAAGTTTCCTCCTCCACCAGTCACACAGTGACTCTGATCTGTACAATTACTGCATATGAAGCTATGCTGTTTTTTTTTAGCATTGCTACCCCCTTGCTAAGATTGTCATGTTAAGTATGTTGATAAAAATGTTTTTGTTGACCCGTGTAAACATATTGCATGTTTTCATCCTGATGACTTTTTAGTTTGACTTGAGACCTTTATTACTTTCTATTTTTCCAACAAAGTTAACATATGTACATTTGAGAAGTAAGTCTGAGAAATGTCATACTCTAATTCTAACATTAAAGCAACAGGTAAAAGTTTGTTTAGTGATTTTGTGTTTGCCTAGCAGCTTAAGTCCATTCATATTTTGCAGTCTTTTGGAAGAATTTGTCTTTAGAAATATGATCTTTACCTTTCATTATAATTAATAAAGAATAATAATAATTATGGAATAAGATGCTCATTCAGTTTCAAGTTTTTTTTCTTCCATCAATCTGATATTTCATCATATACTTGCAACAAAAACCAGAGCTAATATACAATAATAAATAAATAAATAAATATAAAATGATTACAATACTTACTGGCCTCAACAGTTACTTTGACTCCGTCCCCAAAAAATATTTTCCAGGAGTCTATCCCAGTACCAGGCACACAGTGTTTCTGCTCAGAGCAATAACTGATGTGTAACTGAACAGCGACCGATCATCTGCAAACACTTGTATCGCATTTGTATTTTAGACATAATTTGCGGTTTCATGTGGATTTCTGTGCCAGTGGGGAAAAAGGCTAATCTCAAAAAATGACAGCATTAGTAGATAATATTTCAAGTTCAAGAGTGAAAATTAGTCTGATCACCACAATGTTTTCTAATGATGACTAACGATGCAAAAACACATAAACAATGCAACCATCATCTTATCACCTTAAAAAATTAATAACACGTGTACAACAACTACTTTGACACCTTTTTCAATTAGTAGTAGTGTATCATTAGTTTGGGCGTCATGATATTTCCAGCTATTACAGGCTTCATTTTTATATGTGTCAATACCAAACAGCATAAACAGCCAACAAACACCGGCTAATTAATTTTATCTAATATGATATATGAATTTTGGGTACTCACTGTTTTCTATGATTAGTTCGATTCCCTCTCCAAAGATTAGTTTCAAGTTTCCTCCTCCAGCAGTTGCACCGTGAATCTGATCTGCACAATAACTACATGGACGCCTTCTGCTTCAATCAACGGCAATTACAATTATTCCAGTTAATAACAACTGATGGAGGGGTAAATCATATATTGCCCTTTTTAAGTAAAAATTGCATGACTTTGAGTTGTGTTCACTCTAAATCCTATCTTAACATAAACAACTAACATGCTTGAATTCATTTTATGTCATGAATACATTAATTTTTGAAACTTACTGGACTCAACAGTTAATTTGGTTCCTTCTCCAAACAGCATTTTAAGGTTTCCTGATCCTGAAGTCACACAGTGGATCTAAACTGAACAATAACCACAGAGACTGTCGCTGCTTAAATCTGCTTAATTATCAACAATTAGTGCAGCTAGTCTACTCTAAATTAATAAATAATTATTAAAATCACATTACAGGTAAAAAAGGGTTACAAATTTGTTGTTTTTGTTGGAAAAAAAATTATTAGGTTTTATAGCACAGGGAAACCTCAGGTTTTTGGATAATCATTATTCAATGTTTACATTTTGGGGGCACAACCCTTGTATAAAAATGTCTGAATGATATTCATATAAATCTCTCAATTGTTCCAAAAAGTAAGCCTTTGATCTTAGTTTGAGTTTTCTGTTGTGTTGCCTGGTTTGTCTGGTTTGAGTCTGACGTGGTTCTAATTAACATTTTCAAAATGTGTAAAATGTAAAAGTGATAGATTCAGAATTAGATTTATAGATGAGAAATGCAGATACATTAACTTACTTGGGCTGACAGTCAGTTTTGTTCCTGAACCAAAGACGAATTTAGCCCAAGAGTCAGTCACACTCTGACATACACCGCAACATAAATACAGCGAGACCATCAATTAGGAAGCAGCTGCTTTGTCACTACGTCTAACTAATCTTTTATATAAAAGTTATAAAACTGTTTTCTTGAGAACCATTTATAAAAATCGACTTATGCAAACACAAATACTGGGTGCAGGAAAAAACATCATAATCCTGAGACATTTCACTGACCACACAGGACAATAATTGATGGATTTGCCTTTTCTGTTTGTCTGAAAACTAGGTAACATCACCATAACATGCCATCCAACAGTAGTGACGCTAATAAAGGCTGATTTCATTCCATCCTTCAAAAGACTTATGTTAAACCTCTTTCATATTCATAAAGCAGTGACAATCTGAATCTCATCTTCTGCCAACTGAATACAAGTGTAATTATTTGTTCTTCTCAACTCAAAATCAAGTTGTTCTTTTGAGATATTGTTGAATAACTGAGTTTAAAAAAATATAGATATTAACTGTTTAGGCTGCTGGTTTGAACTCTTAGCAAACAAAAGCATGGCATGGCCTTCATATACTAGATACATATATGCCATTTGGCTTCAAAGAAATTGGATGCATGAGAATCACAAATATTCAAATTCAAATATTTTCATGTCATCATATTGAAATATTCAAGAAATGCGTAAAGTATAATGTAGCTTTTCAGAAATTAAACAATTACTGGAATTTGACACGAGCTTCTGCTGGTGTAAAACGAGGTGGAAATGTTGAGTTTAGAGATTTGCATGAGGTCAACCATCATTTCTTGCAAATTAATAAAAAAACTTACTTGATTCCACTCTGAGTTTTGTCCCAGAACCAAAGATGAATTTAGAGTTTCCAAAACCAGTCACACAATGAGAAACCCAACTGCATAATCTCGGAGATCAGTGACATGAACTATTTCCTCTTGAAGCTACTCTAATCACATTTTAAAATGATATATTTTTATAGAACACACGTTACTGTTATTTGGCTTAAAAGTAATTGAATTTAAGGATGAGAATCACTGCATTTATCTGTACCATCAATGTGTATACAAAAAAAAGACTTTAAGGTAAAAACAGCTTATATCTAGGTTTTTTTTCATATAAAATATTTGTATTTTGGATACTCACCACACTCTACAGTTAGTTTGATTCCTTTTCCAAATATAATCTTCCAGTTCCCAGATGAAGTCACACAGTCAGTCTGATATGAACAATAACTACATTAACTATTCCCCTGTGCAGATACAGGGCAGCAGCTGACAAATTATAAGTGAATATTAAATAAAAAAAAAAAACAGACTTGTTAGGTCCAAATATATGTATAAGCAATTACTTTAACACTCACAACAAAAGATGCTTTTGAAATTTTAGATGGAAAAGGATTAAATATAGCATCTCTCCCATTTTTTTTTTACTTAAACACAGCATGGTTTCTTGGATTTTGTTTGTTTGTGAGCTTATGTTTTAGGTCCTATGAGACAAATTACAAAATAAAATGAATACTAAGTAGACCATTGTCTCAAGGACTAAGTGGCCATGCATTAAGAATGCCATCGATATAACATCTGAGAGGTATTTCTGAAGCAGAAATAGGTCACAATCAGTTACTGGTTTATCATCACAGAGACTCAATGTTTGGGGGTTTAACATTTGGGCATTTAATACTTATAGACATGGAAATCAAATATTTCAAATGTACTGTGTATTTGGGGGGATGACAATGTAACTATTTAGAATGATTAATATCGAAGAACAGCAGTAATACTTTAAAAATTAAAGTTATACTCACTGGATTCAACAGTCAACTGTACTCCTTCACCAAAAAATATTTTTGTGCCTCCTGTCCCAGTCGCACAGTGTTTCAGCTCTCAACAATAACTACATACCTCACACTGATAAATATAATCACATCATCTGCAAACAGCTGTACATTTCATTTAGATTAGATTTGCTGTTATCTTATTCTGGGGTTTAGATTATCTGGTAAAGACAAAATATTACACTTTAATATCTCAAATATTAAATTATCACCTAAAATTCCTTGAAATAGAAATATGTGAGTTATCACTCATCATTGCTATCAGGTAAAAACATCCAATGTGGGTGATTTTTCTTTTTGTTAACCTCTTAGACTGATTACAAAACATTAAAAATTATTTAAAAATGCTGAGTCAGTATTTTATTCAAGATATCTGTCTTTTTGGTCAGTCCTAAATTCCTGAAGTTCAGTGTATGGCAGGTGAAGGTCATTTTTAGTGCCTGTAAAAATATTCAATAACTGCTCAGTAACTTGGTGCTGAAATATAAAATCATCACCACATTAGGACACTGCATTTACTGTCATTTACATTTTCAGGCAGTAAGTCATATTAAGTTATGTGATGAAAACAGCAGATTTAGTTAAGAACATAAAGATCAGAACCGTTAAAAAAATAATACTCTTAATACTCACTGCTCTCTACCATTAGTTTGGTTCCTTCTCCAAAAATTACTTTGTAGTTCCCAGATGCAGTCACACAGTCAGTCTGATCTGAACAATAACTACATTGACAATTCCCCCATGCGGATACAGGGCAGCAGCTGACAAATTATAAGTGAATATTCTAAAAATACTGACTGAATGTTAACTGCAGATATATATTTTAAAAAATGACTTTCATGCTCACAACAACAGATGTTCTTTGAATTTTAAGAGGGGAAAATGATTCAATAAAGCATCTGTAGATAGAGCAAGACTACATGGTCTGTTAGATTTTGTTTGTTTGTGAGCTTCCATTTCAGGTGCTATGAGACAAATTACAGAATGAAATGTTAGCAGGTAGGTTATTGTCTTCAGGACTAAGTGGTCATGCATTAAGGATGCCATCAATATAACATCTGAGAGGTATTTCTGAAGCAGAAATAGGTCACAATCAGCTACTGGTTTATCATCACAGAGACTCAATGTTTGGGGGTTTAACATTTGGGCATTTAATACTTATAGACATGGAAATCAAATATTTTAAATGTACTATGTATTTGGGGGGATGACAATGTAACTCTTTAGATTGATTAATATCGAAGAACAGCAGTAATACTTTAAAAATTAAAGTTATACTCACTGGATTCAACAGTCAACTGTACTCCTTCACCAAAAAATATTTTTGTGCCGCCTGTCACAGTCGCACAGTGTTTCAGCTCTCAACAATAACTACATACCTCACACTGATAAATATAATCACATCATCTGCAAACAGCTGTAATTTATTTAGATTAAATCTGCTGTTAGCTTATTCTGGGCTGTAGTTTTTCTGATAAAGATGAAACATTATTCCATAATGTCTCAAATATTAGATTATCACCTAAAATACCTTGAAACAGAAATATGTGCGTTATCACGCATCATTGCTGTCAGGTAAAAACATCCAATGTGGGTGATTTTTCTTTTTGTTAACCTCTTAGACTGATTACAAAAGATTAAAAATAACTCCCCCAGCTGTTGCTGAGTTGGCATCTTATTAAAGATACTCAAACACTTGTCTCTCTTTTTAGTCAGTCCTAAATTTCTAAAGTTCAGTGTATGGCGGGTGAAGGTAATTTTTAGGGCCTGTTAAAATATTTCAATACAAAATCACCACTCCATTAGGCTTTTGTATTTGCTGTCATTTATATTTTCAGGCAGTAAGTCATATTAAGTTATGTGATGAAAACAGCATATTTAGTTAAGGACGTAAAGATCAGAACCATTAAAAAATAATAATCTTAATACTCACTGCTCTCTACAGTTAGTTTGGTTCCTTCTCCAAAAATTACTTGGTAGTTTCCAGTAAGAGTCACACAGTGGATGTGATCTGAACAATAACTATGTCACCTATTTCTTTGTGAACTACACTAATTTCAGGCAGGAAACAATAGGTAAAACAAAACAACAAATTTACATTAGGCTCGGTGGTATTTGGACTTAAGACATTTACCAATTATTTAATGTGACATGTTGGAATAATTTTTTTATTGCCACATCTGTGACGACTTGCAGTCGTTAAGAGTTCATTCAAATACAGTTAAAAAATGAACAGGTTATTTTTCCCTTTTAATATAATATGACCGTAAGGGGCAGAAAATGGCATTTCATGATTCAACTTATTTGAACAGTGAGACAAATCACCAACATTTGGGATGCAAGCTTTTTACCCAACAAAACTGAAATATCATGGTTGTTATTAAATGGACAGAATTTCAACTGAAACTGACAGTCAAGGTGTTTAAAGTCAAAATCAAACGTCCGCCATTTTAAAGAGTTAAGATCACATGAACAGTTTAAATCCAACAGATCAGCTCTTTTGAGTTTTGTTTTTTAAAAGAAAACAATGTGATCTCTGAAGGTGTTGGAATGATATCAACAGAAGTTTAGAGTGATAATTTTTTAATATAATAAATCTCAGTGGACTTACTGGCTTCAACATTGAGTTTGATCCCCGAGCCAAAGATCAGCTTGTAAGTTCCAGTATTCACACAACATTAAACACCACTACAGAAACTATAGGGCTGCTGTCCTACTGAACTGGACTCATTTCAGAACCATGTTTCTTTCTTTTCTTTTCTTTCCTTTCTTATAAATTAGTCAATTATTGTAACATTTGACAAAGTAAAGAATGAATGTCTGGTGTAATAATTTATATAATAACAGGATATAAATCACATGAGTTACATCATCAGGATTAATACAGTATCAGATTAAAGTTCCTATTAAGTTTGTGGTGGTTCTTTTAAATTTGTTGGTTTCGATTTAGTACATTAAATTTACCGCCAAAGCTATACTGTAAAAACCAGAGTGCTTAACCATGTAGATGTCTTTTCAATTACTACAAAAAGACTACATCTTTAGTGTTAAATTTCACATTTCACTTTGGGAGGTCATATCATCACTTAATTGGCTCTTTGGTCTGGTTGAAAGGAAGTGTAAACAGAGAGAGATTTAAATACATCATCTGCAAACAGTTTTACTTTACAGACACAGATTGTTTCATGTTGATCTATCTCCAGAAATTTCCTAAAAAAAATGGTCCAATAAATATATTTTCTGTGTTTGCAGATCGTGTGTTTGCCAATCACATGTGCATTTGAAATTAAAGTTTTGTTACCAATTAGAAACCAACATTTTCTACATGTTAGAGTTTATTTGCAGGTTTGGAAACAACATTATTAGTTTGTAACTGAGAGCTCAGTTAAATTTGCTTAATGAAGACCAGTATGAAATTGTGGAATAGAGCAATTCTGTTCTAAATACAAATGACTGATTTCAGATAGTCTGGACGAACGGACTCACGTGTCTCCACATTCAGTTTGATTCCAACTCCAAATGTCATTCTGGCTGTGTTTGTCCCACAGTACAAACTGACAGGACGAAAACCCTCAGAGGTCCATCAGAGCCTTCAAATGTTTTTACTCATTAAATGCAGAAAAATCAGTTTTCTTTTTCAAGTGACATTTAATATTTTCAACTTCTGAAAATCTCCTAATTTTCTTATGGAGCTTTTTATTGCAGATAAATATTAAATGACATATCATCTTCAAAGCATCAACTTTTTTGGAATTTGGCAAATATAAAAAAGCCAGCTCTCTGTTTTAACAAAATTTGAGGAAATTTTGAGAAAATAATTTAAAGACTTTTCTTTAACATCTTCTGTTAACTCGTTGTTTTTGTTTTTTTTTGTGCACCTTTTTTGAAGGCTAGTTATATGTTGCTTCAGCATTTAAAGTCTGTATCTTGCTTGCATGTTTTATTTGTGAATGTTCATACAGTATTTTGAAACTTGAGGTTGTCAACTTTTTCTTGGAGCTTTAAAAAAACAGATTTTTCACCACAAAACAAAAAGAATTGAACTCACTGGCATTTACGTGAAGTTTGGTGCCTCTTCCAAAGATAATCTTGTTAGCATTCACACAGTCCAAAGCCTCAGTACACAAACCTCACTGACTCTGCAGCAGCCGATTTCAAACAAAGTTTCAGGATTTTACTAAAACTGATGAAACAGACGGAGAGTTTTGGAATCCAAGAATGGAAATCTAACATGTAACAGCAGTGTGAAGTTTTTAACAGTTAATTTGGTTCACATTATCGTCACGTTTTTGTTGAGTTAATGAAAATCAAGACTTTATAGTGTGTAAAACTTTGCACTCATCATGTCAGTAAATTTGTGAACAGCATCTCCAAAAACTCAGAACACAGAAATCTTTACACACTTTTAGCACATTGGGGATTTTAGAAAAATGTACTTCATTTATTATGCAGTCAATCAATGCTAGTCTGATATTCATAATAATTTCACATTTAGATTCCAAAAGTCAGTCAGTGATTTAGATAGAAAGATAGAAGATAAAAATAGCTTTGTAATTAAAGAATGACCTGTGAACCTGTTGGGCTCATTTATCACCAGAAATCCACCGTGATGCCTGTTCAGTGAAGTTTCAGCTTGTTTTGTTTGAGATTTTCAGACTTTATATGAACTTACGTGACTGAACGTTCAGCCCAAATCCTCCGAACTTTTTTCCACCATGATAACAACCAAAATTTGTCTTTATTTTCCTTATATACATCACTGCGTCTATATATCCTTTCATTAAGTTTTCTTTTGTTATTATATCTTCATTAATTGCTCTTGTATTTTGGTCTTGTATATTTTACAGTAACACTTTTGACGTGCACTGAAAATGCTTCACCCATATAATATTTATGATCTATATCAGTACTTACTGGGTTCAATGTTTAGCTTGGTTCCACTTCCAAAGATGATCCTAAATTGATTTCCACTAGTCACACAACAAGAAGCACCGTGACACAAACTGCCCCTCCACTGACACTTTTAAGACAAAACTTAAAACGTACATGTTTTCAATGGCCTTTGGTTGCTCGTACTGGTGTTATTCTGTTTAATATTTGTGTACATTTTATATTGTTATATATCTGTGTGTCATTCATCTGTACAAAACTTTGGTCTCTGCGGTTGTTTTTAAATGTGCCTTATAAATAAAGTACATTTAATTTGATTTGAACTCAGTAACGAACTCAACCAAACTTCATTTAGGAAAATGTTGTTCCAACTGTGTTTAAATGTATGTGTTGAGGATTATGATGTTTAAAATAATCGAGACAATCATACAACTGGTTAGTTTAAAAAAAAAAAAAAAAGAGCGTCCTAAATCTTTGGATTACGCTGCATAAAACTGAAACATCATCCAGATAAAACAATAGTTTATATTTTGGAGATACAAGTATTTCACCATCAATGCTGTGCTGAAATATTTTGTAATTTAATGTAATTTAACTCATATAATGTATCACTTACTGGTTTCAATGGTTAATCTGGTTCCAGTTCCAAAGATGATTTTATATCCAGCATTCACACAACATGAAGCTCCATGACACAAACTCACTGATGAAATGAACTAAACTCCATTCAGAAAAACACTATTTATACATTTAAGATTTTGTGGCTTCAATTCTGTCATAAAAAAAATAGGTTGTTATTTTCATTAAAGATATCTGCACATTGAAATATATATATCTATGAAATATAATATGTAGAGTCTAATAATTGCTATAGAGATATTGAACCAACTGTTTTAGTGCTGCTTTTCTTTAATATTTGTCTGGTTGATGTTATTTATTAGAATTAGTTTTGATAAAAGCATCCTTAAATTTTTGGATAACACCAAAACTCAGTTTGTTGAATATTGACATTTAGAAATACAAGTTATTCTTGACTTTAATTACCGTCATTATCAGCGGGAGTTCATACGTCAATACTTCCAGCTGAATAAAATTATTTAGCATTTTTTTTTCTCTTCCAGCACTTATGAAGATATAAATAATGTTTATGATCTATGTCAGTATTAATACTACCACTCAATATGGAGAATTGATTTTACAAAGCTACTTTATGAATATTACATGAAATCTTGTCTTTTTTTTAGCCTGTATTGGAGATTTTTGACTGAATGATCACGTTGCCATCGCAGCAATGAGCTGCTTCTTTAATAAAATATATATTAGAAACTAAATGTAAATTTTGACCCTTACTTTGCAGAGGAGACACTGATGGAACTACTTTAAATATGTTTGTATCATGCTGTAAAATGTGCCTTTAAATACATTGCAAATAAAAACTATGTATGATCAATAATCAGTACTCACTGGGTTCAATGGTTAAACTGGTTCCACTGCCAAAGATGAACCGATTTGTATTCCCACTAGTCACACAACATGAAGCACCATGACACAAACTCAGCTGTGATGAACTGAACCAAACCTCATTTGGAAAAACATCAGTTTTAAATTACAGACTAAATAAAGTCTTTTATTTTAAATAATTTGTCTTCTTCATTATGTATTATTTTATAAAGGTGTCATTTGTGATATTTACTGTCCAATAGAGACACTGAACAAACTGTTTAATGTTTGAGCTCATAATTAATACACTGATGTATTAATTATTGTTATAAAGATGATTTTCCAACTATTTCTGCTCATTAAAACTTTGCTGTTGTTTTTTTAATGATTTTTCATTTGTTGCTTGTTTCCACCTGACGACAGTGCAGAACAGATAACTGAGGTTTATTGATACTTATTTTATCTGCTGTTCTAATTTTATATGTGTTGCAGTAAAATGCTGTAAAGTTTTTTTTTAAGATGCTTCATATAAATATTATTTATGATCTATATCAGTACTCACTGGGTTCAATGGTTAAACTGGTCCCACTGCCAAAGATGATCTTATTTGCACCTCCACTATACACACAACATGAAGCACCATGACACAAACTCAGCTGTGATGAACTGAACCAAACCTCATTCATAAAAACATCATTTTTATATTACAGACTTCTGTCCAGTTAAAAGAAAAAGTTGTGTTTCATTTAAAATAATTGAGTATTAACATTTATTATCAATTCAATGTAAATGGTGATATTTACTGTACAATGGTGATGTTGATCCAAAAAAGTTTCAATACGCTGATGTTTTTAGTTATGATGCTTAAGATGATGTTAAACTCATAATAACTTCTTTCAGTCTTTATTTTATCTGGACGATTATTTATTTTTGGTGTTTTCTGGAGACGTCTCAACAGTCTAATTAACATATTTTTACTGTTCTGTTTTTGTACGTGTTGCAGTAAGACACTGTAAAATTTGTGCTCAAAGACACTTCATATAAATAATATTAATGATCAGTAATCAGTACTCACTGGGTTCAATGGTTAAACTGGTCCCACTGCCAAAGATCATTCTATTTTGATTTCCACCAGTATTCACACAACATGAAGCACCATGACACAAACTCAGCTGTGATGAACTGAACCAAACTCCACTCAGAGAAACATCAGTTTTACATTACAGACTAAATTTAGTGTTTTATTATAAATAATTGAGTATTATTATTATGTATTATTTTATAATTATTATTATGTATTATTTTATAAAGGTGTCATTTGTGATATTTACTGTCCAATAGAGACACTGAACAAACTGTATTAATGTTCAAGCTCCTGATTAATACACTGATGTATTTTATTATTGTTATAAAGACAATTTCTGCTCATAAAAACTTCTTTAAAAAATTATTTTTCATTTGTGTCTTTTTCTAAAGTGTAAATGTTTTCAACCTGACGACAGTGCCAAACAGATCGTTGTGTTTTAAATGGTTTTAAATGTGTTGCAGTAAAATACTGTCAAAATTGTTTTTAAAGACGCCTCATATAAATATTATTTATGATCAGTAATCAGTACTCACTGGGTTCAATGGTTAAACTGGTTCCACTGCCAAAGATCATCTTATATTGATTGGTAGAGGTCACACAACATGAAGCACCATGACACAAACTCAGCTGTGATGAACTGAACCAAACTCCACTCAGAAAAACATCATTTTCACATTTAAGATTTGACGTAACTCTTTCATTCCTGCAGCGAAATAACAGACTTTGATTTAAAACAAATCCAGATTGTAGATATGTGTTATAAATAAAATGTGGTGTGTTTGATTCTCGATATGAAGATTGAATTATTTTCTACTTTGTGTTAATTTTATGAGGCTGAAGACAAAGATTAATGAATGAACTGAATCATTTTCCATTCTTTTGTTATCGGTTACTGGATTACTCCTGTAAAACAAGCTGGTTTTTAAAGGTGCTCCATATGTTAGACATTTATGATGTATATCAGTACTCACTGGGTTCAATGGTTAAACTGGTCCCACTGCCAAAGATGATCTTATATCCACCTCCACCAGTATTCACACAACATGAAGCTCCAGAACAGAAACTCATCTGACTGATGAACTGAACCAAACTCCATTCAGAAAACTGTCAGATTAGTTTTACACGTTCATATTTAGATTTGTTCTAAAATAGCTTCTTTCAAAATATTAAACCAGATGCTGTCAGTTTGTTTCTCTCATATCGTCGTCATTTTGACATTTCAGACTTCTGCCTGAAGGATCACGTTACCATCGCAGCAATAAGCTGCTCCTTTAATAAAACAGATGTTAGAAATCAAATGTAAATTTTGATCTTTACTTTGCAGAGGAGACACTGACGGAACTATTTTAGAAATGACACTGTTCAATTTGCCTCTAAAGACGCTGCAAATAAAAACTATTAATGATCAGTAATCAGTACTCACTGGGTTCAATGGTTAAACTGGTCCCACTGCCAAAGATCATCTTAGTTAGACCTCCATCTTTCACACAACATGAAGCACCATGACACAAACTCACTGATGAACTGAACCAAACTCCCCTCAGAGAAACACCATTTTCACATTTAAGATTTTGTAGATTCTGTTCTGTCATAAAAAAGTAGGCCGTTATTTTCATTAAAGATATCAGCACATTGAAAATGTAAATCAAATACAATATGTAGATTCCAGTATTATTTATTTTAACTGTTTTAGTGATGCTTTTCTTTAATATTTCTTTGGTTGAAGCTATTCATTGTAATTTGTTTAAGTATCTTTAAATTAAAAAAAAAACAACTTTTCTCAGTTTGTTGAATATTTAGAAATATATGTTTTTGTGATATACTGAGTTATTTTCTACTTTAAATACCATCATGATCAGCAGGAGTTCACTCATCAGTACTTTCAGCTGAATACAACTATTTATCTTTTTTTGTTTTCCAGCTGATTTCATCTGATCAACACATGCAAAGTTTGCTTGTTAAGATATAAATAATGTTTATGTACTTAATACTACCACTTAATATTGAGATTTGATTTTTACAAAGCTACTTTCAGAATATTACATGAAATGCTGTCAGTTTGCTTTTAGCCTGTATTTGAGATTTTGCCTGAATGATCACGTTACGATCACAGCAATAAGCTGTAAAGGTCAAAATGTAAATTTGACCTTTACTTTGCAGGAGAGACACTGATGAAACTATTTTAAAAATGTTTCTATACCACTGTTAAAATTGCCTTTAAATACACTGCAAATAAAAACTGTTTATGATCAGTAATCAGTACTCACTGGGTTCAATGGTTAAACTGGTCCCACTGCCAAAGATCATCTTAGCTGCAGTTCCAGTATTCACACAACATGAAGCACCATGACACAAACTCAGCTGTGATGAACTGAACCAAACTCCACTCAGAGAAACATCAGTTTTACATTACAGACTAAATTTAGTGTTTTATTATAAATAATTGAGTATTATTATTATGTATTATTTTATAAAGGTGTCATTTGTGATATTTACTGTCCAATAGAGACACTGAACAAACTGTATTAATGTTCAAGCTCCTGATTAATACACTGATGTATTTTATTATTATTATAGAGACAATTTTTCAACAAGTACTCACAAGTATTTTACAATTTTTTCTATTCTGGTTTCATGTGTTGCAGTAAAACACTGTACAGTTGGCTTTCAAATATTGATTGATCTAAATATTGGTTATGGTGTATATCAGTACTCACTGGGTTCAATGGTTAAACTGGTCCCACTGCCAAAGAAGATCTTAGCTGCACCTCCAGTATTCACACAACATGAAGCACCATGACACAAACTCAGCTGTGATGAACTGAACCAAACCTCATTCAGAGAAACATCATTTTTACACACGAGACTTCAGTCTGAATAAAATCTACAGTTTGAAGTTAACTCAACGACAGTGATACTGAACAAACTGTTTCAGTGTTGATATTCCTGATTAATAAACTGATGACTGTGATTTACTTTTTCAGTTTTTGATTATTATGATAACTTATCAGTGAGCGCAGTTACACGTAGAAATTATTTTGTTTTTTTTTAACTTAAAAAAAAGACAATATTCCCTCTGAGCTGTTCACATCTAATGAAAATTAATAACTAATTCATTAATATTCCTGTTTTCATGCTGCCGTGCTGACGAACGTGTCCTGACATGTGGATTATCACAGCAGAATAAAAGTGGAGCTGTGTGTGCTGCTTATTTGCATCAAAATCTAATTTTATTTCAAAGTTTTACCTCGGGGTTGGACTTGTTGGACCGTGTGAACTCAGCCACCTCCTTGAAAAGGTCAGTGTTGTGATAAATCTAAAAAACCTGTTGATATCCAAGTCTGTCATAAAGTTTGAGTAGCCGTGTTTGTTCCAACCAGAAATGTGGGCTTTCTTTACACCGGCCTGAAAAAGTGGATTCTGGATGAGCTGTACACACGTCCAAATAATTCTCCTAAAACCTGAAGAATCTGAGCATATCCCAAATGTCTTAATGTGAAAATACAACATTCAGAAGGCAGCCTAAATATCCAAAGAGATTGTGCTGTTTACACGACCCGTATTAAATTCAGATTATTGTCATACTCAGAATAAGAGTGGAATATTAGTGCGCATGTGAACGTCGTCAGAGTCCAGCTGAACGCTTCTTATCTTTTTTATCTTCTCTTTTGATTTTGTGTGAAAACACAGGTAGAGTTTGGCTTTAAAAAAGAATTTTGTATGAATAATATTTATGATCTATAATCAGTACTCACTGGGTTCAATGGTTAAACTGGTCCCACTGCCAAAGATCATCTTATTTGCAGTATTCACACAACATGAAGCACCATGACACAAACTCAGCTGTGATGAACTGAACCAAACCTCATTCAGGAAAATGTTATTTTAAACTCAATGATCTCAACTGTGTTTAAAATATCTACATATATTAATATTTTGAGGATTATTATGATTAAGATTAAAATACTGGAGACAAACCCAGCTGTGATGAACTGAACCAAACCTCATTAAGAAAAACATAATTTTTACATTTAACATTTGACGTAACTCTTTCATTCCTGCAGCGAAATAACACACTTTGATTCAAAACAAATCCAGATTGTAGATATGTGTTATAAATAAAATGTGGCGTGTTTGATTCCCGATATGAAGATTGAATTATTTTCTACTTTGTGTTAATTTTATGAGGCTGAAGAAAAAGATTAATGAATTAACTGAATCATTTTCCATTCTTTTGTTATTGGTTACTGGATTACTCCTGTAAAACAAGCTGGTTTTTAAAGGTGCTCAATATGTTAGACATTTATGATGTATATCAGTACTCACTGGGTTCAATGGTTAAACTGGTCCCACTGCCAAAGATCATCTTTTGATTCCCAGTATACACACAACATGAAGCACCATGACACAAACTCAGCTGTGATGAACTGAACCAAACCTCATTCAGAAAAACATCAGTTTTACATTACAGACTTCTGTCCAGTTCAAAAGTCACTATATTCATTTAAGATAATGGATTATTAACATATAATATAAATTAAATGCAAGTAGTGATATTAACTGTACAATACTGATCAGAATGTTTTAATTTGCTTAAGTATTTATTTAATGTGATTAAACTCATAATAACTTCTTTCAGTCTTTATTTTATCTGGACGATTATTTATTTTTGGTGTTTTCTGGAGACGTTTTCTCAGTTTCTGACATTTTATAGATACATGTTTTACACCTGACGACAGGGCAGCACAGAAAAATATGAGTTTTATTAAAATATTTTTACTGCTGTTGCTGTGTTTTATATGTGTTGCAGTAAAACAGCAATAAATATTCATGATCAATAATCAGTACTCACTGGGTTCAATGGTTAAACTGGTCCCACTGCCAAAGATCATCTTATTTCCAGTATTCACACAACATGAAGCACCATGACACAAACTCACTGATGAACTGAACCAAACTCCATGTAGAGAGAGATACATTTTTACATTTAAAATTTTGTAGCTTCTGTTCTGTCATAAAAAAGTAGGCCGTTATTTTCATAAAAGATATCAGCACATTGAAAATGTAAATCAAACATGATATGTAGATTCCAATATTATTTATTTTAACTGTTTTAGTGATGCTTTTCTTTAACATTTCTTTGGTTGAAGCTATTTATTGTAATTTGTTTAAGTATCTTTAAATTTTTGAAAAAAACAAAACAAAACTTTTCTCAGTTTGTTGAATATTTAGAAATATATGTTTTTGTGATATACTGAGTTATTTTCTACTTTAAATACCATCATGATCAGCAGGAGTTCACTCATCAGTACTTTCAGCTGAATACAACGATTTATCTTTTTTTGTTTTCCAGCTGATTTCATCTGATCAACACATGCAAAGTTTGCTTGTTAAGATATAAATAATGTTTATGTACTTAATACTACCACTTAATATTGAGATTTGATTTTTACAAAGCTACTTTCAGAATATTACATGAAATGCTGTCAGTTTGCTTTTAGCCTGTATTTGACATGTTTGCCTGAACGATCACGTTACGATCACAGCAATAAGCTGTAAAGGTCAAAATGTAAATTTGACCTTTACTTTGCAGGAGAGACACTGATGAAACTATTTTAAAAATGTTTCTATACCACTGTTAAAATTGCCTTTAAATACACTGCAAATAAAAACTGTTTATGATCAGTAATCAGTACTCACTGGGTTCAATGGTTAAACTGGTTCCACTGCCAAAGATGATCCTATTTTGACTCCCAGCAGTCACACAACATGAAGCACCATGACACAAACTCAGCTGTGATGAACTGAACCAAACTCCACTCAGAGAAACATCAGTTTTACATTACAGACTAAATTTAGTGTTTTATTATAAATAATTGAGTATTATTATTATGTATTATTTTATAAAGGTGTCATTTGTGATATTTACTGTCCAATAGAGACACTGAACAAACTGTATTAATGTTCAAGCTCCTGGTTAAAACACTGATGTATTTTATTATTATTATAAAGACAATTTCTGCTCATAAAAAGTTTCAATCTTGTTTTCAAAATGATTTTTCATTTGTGTCTTTTTCTAAGGGCTGTTTCCACCTGATGACAGTGCAATCCAGGTAACTGTCTGTCTTATTAATATTTTATTAATAATTTATTTTATGTACTGTTCTGATTTTAAATGTGTTGCAGTAAAACACTGTAAAGATTGTGTTTAAAGATGCTACATATAAATAATATTTATTATCTTTATCAGTACTCACTGGGTTCAATGGTTAAACTGGTCCCACTGCCAAAGATGATCCTATTTTGATTTCCAGTATTCACACAACATGAAGCACCGTGACACAAACTCAGCTGTGATGAACTGAACCAAACTCCATTTAGAAAACATCATATTTTACAGTACAGACTTCTGTCCAGTTCAAAAGTCACTATATTCATTTAAAGTAATTGATTATTATTATGGATCATAAATAAAAATGTAATTTGTGATATTTACTGTCCAACAGAGACACTGAACAAACTGTATTAATGTTCAAGCTCCTGATTAATACACTGATGTATTTTATGATTATTATAAAGACCATTTTTCAACAAGTACTCACAAGTATTTTACAATTTTTTACTATTCTGGTTTCATGTGTTGCAGTAAAACACTGTACAGTTGGCTTTCAAATATTGATTGATCTAAATATTGGTTATGATGTATATCAGCACTTACTGGATTCAATGGTTAATCTGGTTCCACCTGCGAAGATGATCTTATATTGATTTGCACCTCCACCAGTCACACAACATGAAGCACCATGACACAAACTCAGCTGTGATGAACTGAACCAAACCTCATTCAGAAAAACATCAGTTTTACATTTGAGACTTCAGTCTGAATAAAATCTACAGTTTGAAGATAACTCAACGACAGTGATACTGAACAAACTGTTTCAGTGTTGATATTCCTAATTAATAAACTGATGACTGTGATTTACTTTTTCAGTTTTTGATTATTATGATAACTTATCAGTGAGCGCAGTTACACGTAGAAATTTTTTTTTTTTTGACTTAAAAAAAAAAAAAAAGACAATATTCCCTCTGAGCTGTTCACATCTAATGAAAATTAATAACTAATTCATTAATATTCCTGTTTTCATGCTGCTGTGCTGATGAACGTGTCCTGACATGTGGATTATCACAGCAGAATAAAAGTGGAGCTGTGTGTGCTTATTAAATTCAGATTATTGTCATATTCAGAATAAGAGTGGAATATTAGTGTGCACGTGAACGTCGTCAGAGTCCAGCTGAACGCTTCTTATCTTTTTTATCTTCTCTTTTGATTTTGTGTGAAAACACAGGTAGAGTTTGGCTTTAAAAAAGAATTTTGTATGAATAATATTTATGATCTATATCAGTACTCACTGGGTTCAATGGTTAAACTGGTCCCACTGCCAAAGATCATCTTTTGATTCCCAGTATTCACACAACATGAAGCACCATGACACAAACTCAGCTGTGATGAACTGAACCAAACTCCACTCAGAGAAACATCAGTTTTACATTACAGACTTCTGTCCAGTTCAAAAGTCACTATATTCATTTAAGATAATGGATTATTAACATATAATATAAATTAAATGCAAGTGGTGATATTAACTGTACAATACTGATCAGAATGTTTTAATTTGCTTAAGTATTTATTTAATGTGATTAAAGTCATAAAAACTTCTTTCAGTCTTTATTTTATCTGGACGATTATTTATTTTTGGTGTTTTCTGGAGACGTTTTCTCAACAGTGTTATTAACATATTTTTACTGTTCTGTTTTTGTATGTCTTGCAGTAAAACACTGTAAATTTGTGTTCAGAGACGCTTCATATAAATGATATTTATGATGTATATCAGTACTCACTGGGTTCAATGGTTAAACTGGTTCCACTGCCAAATATCATCTTATATCCACCTCCACCAGTATTCACACAACATGAAGCACCATGACACAAACTCAGCTGTGATGAACTGAACCAAACCTAATTTATAAAAACATACATTTTACATTAGAGACTTCTGTCCAGTTAAAAAGTCACTCTTTAATTAAAAATAATTGATTCCTATAAATAAAATAAAGAAAATGTTAACACTGATTTTTACTATAGAGATACTGAAGAAACTGTTTTGACTTTGATTATTTCAACAACAGCTCATTAAATCTTTCTTTTTAATGCTTCTTCAGATTTACTTTTATCTAAAGACAGATTTTTTTTTTTAGTTCCTGACATTTTGGAGATACAAGTTTTCAACCTGACAGCAGTGTTAGTGTTGATTTAATGAGCCTGAAGAGTCAAAAGGTTTGTTGACTGTCTCTGTCAGCAGCTGCTCATTCTGCTTCTTAAATGTAAAACAGTGTTTGTTCTTACAGTTACTATATGTTCATGATCAGTAATCAGTACTCACTGGGTTCAATGGTTAAACTGGTCCCACTGCCAAAGATCATCTTACTTCCAGTATTCACACAACATGAAGCTCCAGAACATAAACTCATCTGACTGATGAACTGAACCAAACTCCATTCAGAAAACTGACAGATTAGTTTAACACGTTCATATTTAGATTTGGGGAAAAAAGCAACAAGTAACTTAGTAAGAAATGTTCCACAAATTGCATGAAATTAATAGATTTAGAAAAACAAAGCTAGGGGAAAACCTGTATTCATAATTATCAGTATTATATATTTTAAATTTTGTTACAGAGTTTCTATCATTTTTAAGCTGTTTTTTTTTTTCAGGTTATTTCCTTATTTATTTTTATTTTATTTGACTAGTTTTCTTGTTTTTTATTTTCTCTTTTTACTGCTTTCTAGCTAATTTTTTGGCTCGTTTTCTTCTTTCCTTGCTCATCACCTTCGTCCCATGTTTGTGAAAGACACCGAGCCAATTTGCTGTCAAATGTTAAAGGGTTATGTATATCAGTACTCACTGGGATCAATGGTTAAACTGGTTCCAGTTCCAAAGATGAGTTTAGTTACACCTCCAGCATTCACACAACGTGAAGCACCATGACACAAACTCCAAACCAAACCTCATTCAGAAAATGTTCGTTTTTAAATGTAGCTGACTGATCACATGTCAGTCACATGAAGCTGCTGTTTCTACATGTTACATTCATGTCCTGATTAAATGTAAATGTTGTTCAGTGTTGAGTTAGTGTTGATTTAGACTCTTGGTTTAATCATTCTGAATGGACGTACTGTGTCGATTAATCATGTTTATTGTTATTTATTGTTTCCTCTGACTCCTTTAGTGGATTTAAATTCACTCATTAATCTGTCCACATCAGTTTTATCATTTTATCTGCTATTCTGTTTTTTATATTTTATGTATAACACAGCTAAAGTTATCTTTAAAAGACGTCTCGTTTAAATATTGATTGTATTCTCTATCAGTACTTACTGGGTTCAATGGTTAAACTGGTTCCACTGCCGAAGATGATCTTATTTGGATTGGTAGAGGTCACACAACATGACGCACCATGACACAAACTCAGCTGTGATATTTTACATTGCAGACTTCTGTCCAGTTAAAAAAAGTTTCTATTTTCATTTAAAATAATGGATTATTAACATATAATATAAATTAAATGTTCCAAACTTCATTTCCAGAAACACTGTTTTTACATTTAAGACTTCTGATGTAATGATTTTGATCCTGTTACAGAAATCAGACATTATTTTGATTAAAACAAGTCCATAGAATAAATATACATAATAAGTATAACAGGATTATTTTCTACTTTGTGCTGATTTAATGAGTCTGAAGAGTTGAATGAATAATTTCCATCACCAACAGCAGCTGTTCACTCATCAGTCAGTTCAGATATCTACAAGTTTTAATTATTTTTTCCTCTTACTCTGGTCTTATTGATATTATATTATGATTTATCTCAGTACTCACTGGGTTCAATGGTTAAACTGGTCCCACTGCCAAAGATGATCTTATTTTGATTGGTAGAGGTCACACAACACGAAGCACCGTGACACAAACTCAGAGTGATGAACTGAAGCAAACCTCATTTATAAAACATCATTTTTTACATTTACACTATAAATAAAATGTAATTTTTAATAATTAACTGAACATTAGAGATACTGAGTGTTTCAGTGTTGATCCTCTGATTAATACATGAATGATTCTTTTGTTGGTTTTTCTGTCTGATGATCACAGTCCAGTTATCTGTACATTAAATTTATGTTGTAAATAAACTGTATATTTTGATGTGCAGAGTACAGCAGAGATACTGAATGAGCTGTTTTAGCAAAGATACTCTGAATGAACACATCGGTGCTGATCAATACACACTCAGTGACTGAAACAATATTTTATGTTTATGAAATGAATGTGTTTTAAATACATGACACACTAAATTTGCCTTTAATTTATTTTATATACATTAAAAAATAATATTTACTGTATCAATATGCCATCTTTATTATTTCTCCTGATGTATTAATCTCCTGATTTATTGTTTTTCTATTTGGTATTTCTACTTGTACCAAAAATGCTTCATATGAATAATATTCATGATCGATATCAGCACTTACTGGATTCAATGGTTAAACTGGTCCCACTGCCAAAGAAGATCTTATATGCACCTCCAGTATTCACACAACATGAAGCACCATGACACAAACTCAGCTGTGATGACCTGAACCAAACCTCATTTAGAGAGAAATACATTTTTATATTACAGACTTCTGTCCAGTTCAAAAGTCACTATATTAATTTAAGATAATGGATTATTAACATATAATATAAATTAAATGCAAGTGTTGATATTAACTGTACAATACTGATCAGAATGTTTTAATTTGCTTAAGTATTTATTTAATGTGATTAAACTCATAATAACTTCTTTCAGTCTTTATTTTATCTGGACGATTATTTATTTTTGGTGTTTTCTGGAGACGTTTTCTCAGTTTCTGACATTTTATAGATACATGTTTTACACCTGACGACAGGGCAGCACAGAAAAATATGAGTTTTATTAATAATTACTTTATCTGGTTTTAAATGTGTTGCAGTAAAATACTGTAAAATTGTTTTTAAAGACGCCTCATATAAATTATATTTATGATCAGTAATCAGTACTCACTGGGCTCAATGGTTAAACTGGTTCCACTGCCAAAGATCATCTTATTTCCATCATTCACACAACATGAAGCACCATGACACAAACTCAGCTGTGATGAACTGAACCAAACCTCATTCAGAGAAACATCAGTTTTACATTACAGACTTCAGTCTGAATAAAATCTACAGTTTGAAGTTAACTCAACGACAGTGATACTGAACAAACTGTTTCAGTGTTGATATTCCTGATTTATAAACTGATGACTGTGATTTACTTTTTCAGTTTTTGATTATCATGATAACTTATCAGTGAGCGCAGTTACACGTAGGAATTATTTGTTTTTTTTAACTTAAAAAAAAGACAATATTCCCTCTGAGCTGTTCACATCTAATGAAAATTAATAACTAATTCATTAATATTCCTGTTTTCATGCTGCCGTGCTGACGAACGTGTCCTGACATGTGGATTATCACAGCAGAATAAAAGTGGAGCTGCGTTTGCTGCTTATTTGCATCAAAATCTAATTTTATTTCAAAGTTTTCCCTCGGGGTTGGACTTGTTGGACCGTGTGAACTCAGCCACCTCCTTGAAAAGGTCAGTGTTGTGATAAATCTAAAAAACCTGTTGATATCCAAGTCTGTCATAAAGTTTGAGTAGCCGTGTTTGTTCCAACCAGAAATGTGGGCTTTCTTTACACCGGCCTGAAAAAGTGGATTCTGGATGAGCTGTACACACGTCCAAATAATTCTCCTAAAACCTGAAGAATCTGAGCATATCCCAAATGTCTTAATGTGAAAATACAACATTCAGAAGGCAGCCTAAATATCCAAAGAGATTGTGCTGTTTACACGACCCGTATTAAATTCAGATTATTGTCATACTCAGAATAAGAGTGGAATATTAGTGTGCATGTGAACGTCGTCAGAGTCCAGCTGAACGCTTCTTATCTTTTTTATCTTCTCTTTTGATTTTGTGTGAAAACACAGGTAGAGTTTGGCTTTAAAAAAGAATTTTGTATGAATAATATTTCTGATCTATATCAGTACTCACTGGGTTCAATGGTTAAACTGGTCCCACTGCCAAAGATCATCTTATTTGCAGTATTCACACAACATGAAGCACCATGACACAAACTCAGTTTGTTTTATACGTTCATATTTAGATTTGTTCTGAAATAGCTTCTTTCAAAATATTAAACCAGATGCTGTCAGTTTGTTTCTCTCATATCGTCGTCATTTTGACATTTCAGACTTCTGCCTGAAGGATCACGTTACCATCGCAGCAATAAACTGTAAAGGTCAAAATGTAAATTTGATCTTTACTTTGCAGAGGAGACACTGACGGAACTATTTTAGAAATGACACTGTTCAATTTGCCTCTAAAGACGCTGCAAATAAAAACTATTAATGATCAGTAATCAGTACTCACTGGGTTCAATGGTTAAACTGGTCCCACTGCCAAAGATCATCTTTTGATTCCCAGTATACACACAACATGAAGCACCATGACACAAACTCAGCTGTGATGAACTGAACCAAACCTCATTCAGAAAAACATCAGTTTTACATTACAGACTTCTGTCCAGTTCAAAAGTCACTATATTCATTTAAGATAATGGATTATTAACATATAATATAAATTAAATGCGAGTGGTGATATTAACTGTACAGTACTGATCAGAATGTTTTAATTTGCTTAAGTATTTATTTAATGTGATTGAACTCATAATAACTTCTTTCAGTCTTTATTTTATCTGGACGATTATTTATTTTTGGTGTTTTCTGGAGACGTTTTCTCAGTTTCTGACATTTCATAGATACATGTTTTACACCTGACGACAGGGCAGCACAGAAAAATATGAGTTTGATTAATATTTACTTTATCTGGTTTTAAATGTGTTGCAGTAAAATACTGTAAAATTGTTTTTAAAGACGCCTCATATAAATTATATTTATGATGTATATCAGTACTCACTGGGCTCAATGGTTAAACTGGTTCCACTGCCAAAGATCATCTTATTTCCACCAGTATTCACACAACATGAAGCACCATGACACAAACTCAGCTGTGATGAACTGAACCAAACCTCATTTATAAAACTATAAATTTACCAGCTGAGACTTTTGTCTGAATAATAACAGTCCGGTTAATTAATAGGATGTTTTCAATAGAAATAAATGTCTGCTATAATTATATTAGAAATAAAATGTTACTTTGCTGTACAGCAGATACTGAACACATTCATGACTCTGACTGAGCTGATATATTTATTGATTATAACAAAGACAAGTGTTTAATTATTCTGTACTTTGCGCAGATTTAACGAGCCTGAGGAGTCCAGTGACTGCTGTATGTAACAAGTTAAAGATTAATCATGATGATCTATCTCAGTACTCACTGGGTTCAATGGTTAAACTGGTCCCACTGCCAAAGATCATCTTATTTCCACTAGTATACACACAGCATGAAGCACCGTGACACAAACTGAGCAGCGACAACCTGAACTAAACTTCATTTAGACTTCACATGAATATAAATATCTTTATCGGTCTGTGAACTACTGTAGTGATCATGCTTCTGATTTTTATATTGATTAATCTGATTAACACATTATTCACTGAATTTTGTGTTATTATTAAAACTCTTTATTTCTGTTTTGTTGGATCCAAACACTGACTCCTGTCGACACACACAACAGTGACATACTACATTTTATTTCTTTGTTTTTTGAGCCTGAACAGACGAACGAATCATTTCCAGCTGTTTTTTTTTTTTTTTTTTAGCTCCTCCTCTGGTTTTCTTTGTATTCACAGCACACACGTTAAAGTTTGTGTTGAACACTCATATAAATAATTTTTATGATATACATTCCTACTCACTGGGTTCAATGGTTAAACTGGTCCCACTGCCAAAGATCATCTTACGTGCACCTCCATCATTCACACAACATGAAGCACCATGACACAAACTCAGCTGTGATGAACTGAACCAAACTCCATTTAGAGAGAAATACATTTTTACATTACAGACTTCTGTCCAGTTAAAAAGTCACTGTTGTCATTTAAAATAATTGAATATTAACATATATTATCAATAAAATGTGAATGATGACATAAAGTGTAAAACAGTGATACTAATCAATGTGTTTTAATACACTGATGTTTTTAGTTATGATGCTTAAGATGATCTTAAACTCATAATAACTTCTTTCAGTCTTTATTTTATCTGGACGATTATTTATTTTTGGTGTTTTCTGGAGACGTTGTCTCAACGGTGTTATTAAAATATTGTTACTGTTCTGTTTTTGTACGTGTTGCAGTAAAACACTGTAAAAATTTGTGTTCACAGACTTTAAATATATATATTTTGTCATTAAGATGATTTTTCAACAATTTCTGCTCATTAAAACTTTAAATTAATTTGACTGTTTTCTTCTGACACGATACGTGTTTTCCATCTGATACATTTTATTAATATATTATTTTTACTATTCTGGTTTTCACATGTTCCAGTAAGACACTGTAAAGTTCGTGTTTAAAGGCGCTTTGTATAAATAATATTTATGATGTATCTCAGTACTCACTGGGTTCAATGGTTAAACTGGTCCCACTGCCGAAGATGATTTTCTGATTGGTAGTCACACAGTATGAAGCACCAGGACACAAACTGAGCAGCGACCAACTGAACCAAACTCCATTCAGAAAACTCTGTTTTTTGTTTGACTCCTCTGTCAGAGAGATTTTGTTTTGTTTACACAGATACCACATTTTCTAAATTAACAATAAAAATCTATCATCAATTATTAATGAGATGTAAATGTTGTAACTGAACAGTAGAGATACTGGAGCATGCTGTCACACTGACACCTGTCTGGACAATTTAACCATGTAGCCGTTTGTTTGTTTGTTTGTTTTTGTTTGTTTGTTTGTTTGTTTGCTTAGATTTTGAAAATTTGAGAGGTTAATCTCACAGCACAGTTAATTACAAGTTTGTTTATAATCTTTTGTGACCTACTGAAGACGCCTCGTATAAATCATGTTTATGATCAATAATCAGTACTCACTGGGTTCAATGGTTAAACTGGTTCCACTGCCGAAGGTGATCTTATTTGCACCTCCAGTATTCACACAACATGAAGCACCATGACACAAACTCAGCTGTGATGAACTGAACCAAACTCCATTTAGAGAGAAATACATTTTTATATTACAGACTTCTGTCCAGTTAAAAAGTCACTGTTGTCATTTAAAATAATTGATTATTAACATATATTATCAATAAAATGTAAATGATGACATAAACTGTAAAACTGCGATACTGATCAATGTGTTTTAATACACTGATGTTTTTAGTTATGATGCTTAAGATGATGTTAAACTCATAATAACTTCTTTCAGTCTTTATTTTATCTGGACGATTATTTATTTTTGGTGTTTTCTGGAGACGTTGTCTCAACAGTGTTATTAAAATATTGTTACTGTTCTGTTTTTGTACGTGTTGCAGTAAGACACTGTAAAATTTGTGTTCACAGACGCTTCATATAAATAATATTTATGATGTATATCAGTACTCACTGGGATCAATGGTTAAACTGGTCCCGCTGCCAAAGAAGATCTTAGTTGCAGCTCCAGTATTCACACAACATGAAGCACCATGACACAAACTCAGCTGTGATGAACTGAACCAAACTCCACTCAGAGAAACATCAGTTTTACATTACAGACTCATAAAAACTTCTTTAAAAAATGATTTTTCATTTGTGTCTTTTTCTAAAGTGTAAATGTTTTCAACCTGACGACAGTGCAGAACAGATCGTTGTGTTTTAAATGGTTTTAAATGTGTTGCAGTAAAATACTGTCAAAATGTTTTTAAAGATGCCTCATATAAATAATAATTATGATCTATAATCAGTACTCACTGGGTTCAATGGTTAAACTGGTCCCACTGCCAAAGATCATCTTACGTGCACTTCCAGTATTCACACAACATGAAGCACCATGACACAAACTCAGCTGTGATGAACTGAACCAAACTCCATTTAGAGAGAAATACATTTTTACATTACAGACTTCTGTCCAGTTAAAAAAGTCACTGTTGTCATTTAAAATAATTGAGTATTAACATATATTATCAATAAAATGTGAATGATGACATAAACTGTAAAACTGCGATACTGATCAATGTGTTTTAATACACTGATGTTTTTAGTTATGATGCTTAAGATGATCTTAAACTCATAATAACTTCTTTCAGTCTTTATTTTATCTGGACGATTATTTATTTTTGGTGTTTTCTGGAGACATTGTCTCAACAGTGTTATTAAAATATTTTTACTGTTCTGTTTTTGTTTGTGTTGCAGTAAAACACTGTAAAATTTGTGCTGACAGACGCCTCATATAAATAATATTTATGATCGGTAATCAGTACTCACTGGGTTCAATGGTTAAACTGGTCCCACTGCCAAAGATGATCTTAGTTGCACCTCCAGTATTCACACAACATGAAGCACCATGACACAAACTGAGCTGTGATGAACTGAACCAAACCTAATTTATAAAAACATACATTTTACATTAGAGACTTCTGTCCAGTTAAAAAGTCACTCTTTAATTAAAAATAATTGATTCCTATAAATAAAATAAAGAAAATGTTAACACTGATATTTACTATAGAGATACTGAAGAAACTGTTTTGAGTTTGATTATTTCAACAACATCTCATTAAATCTTTCTTTTTAATGCTTCTTCAGATTTACTTTTATCTAAAGACAGATTTTTTTTTTTTAGTTCCTGACATTTTGGAGATACAAGTTTTCAACCTGACAGCAGTGTTAGTGTTGATTTAATGAGCCTGAAGAGTCAAAAGGTTTGTTGACTGTCTCTGTCAGCAGCTGCTCATTCTGCTTCTTAAATGTAAAACAGTGTTTGTTCTTACAGTTACTATATGTTCATGATCAGTAATCAGTACTCACTGGGATCAAAACAAAGTCCATAGAATAAATATACAGGATAAGTATAACAGCATTATTTTCTACTTTGTGCTGATTTCATGAGTCTGAAGAGTTGAATGAATAATTTCCATCACCAACAGCAGCTGTTCACTCATCAGTCAGTTCAGTTATCTACAAGTTTTAATTATTTTTTCCTCTTACTCTGGTTTGTTGACTGTCTCTGTCAGCAGCTGCACATTCTGCTTCTTAAATGTAAAACAGTGTTTGTTCTTAAAGTTACTATATGTTCATGATCAGTAATCAGTACTCACTGGGATCAATGGTTAAACTGGTTCCACTGCCAAAGATGATCTTATATGCACCTCCTCCAGTATTCACACAACATGAAGCACCATGACACAAACTCAGCTGTGATGAACTGAACCAAACCTCATTCAGAAAAACATCAGTTTTACATTTACACTATTAAAAGAGGTTCATGTTTAATAATAACTGAGGTGTTTTAGTGTTGATACTTTTGATTAATGCATTGATGACTTGATTATTATGATCAGTAAAACATTTTTACATTTAGCTTTAACCCTTTAAGACCTGGAGCAGCATCACTTTTCTCGTGCTGCTTTCAGGCGCCTTTTGCAGCTATTCGAACTTTTGAACTCTGAGAACATTAATGCAATTTCTTTCAAAAACATGGGAAAAAAGCAACAAGTAACTTAGTAAGAAATGTTCCACAAATTGCATGAAATTAATAGATTTAGAAAAACAAAGCTAGGGGAAAACCTGTATTCATAATTATCAGTATTATATATTTTAAATTTTGTTACAGAATTTCTATCATTTTTAAGCTGTTTTTTTTTTTCAGGTTATTTCCTTGTTTATTTTTATTTTATTTGACGAGTTTTCTTGTTTTTTATTTTCTCTTTTTACTACTTTCTAGCTAATTTTTTGGCTGGTTTTCTTCTTTCCTTGCTCATCACCTTCGTCCCATGTTTGTGAAAGACACCGAGCCAATTTGCTGTCAAATGTTAAAGGGTTATGTATATCAGTACTCACTGGGATCAATGGTTAAACTGGTTCCAGTTCCAAAGATGAGTTTAGTTACACCTCCAGCATTCACACAACGTGAAGCACCATGACACAAACTCCAAACCAAACCTCATTCAGAAAATGTTCGTTTTTAAATGTAGCTGACTGATCACATGTCAGTCACATGAAGCTGCTGTTTCTACATGTTACATTCATGTCCTGATTAAATGTAAATGTTGTTGTTCAGTGTTGAGTTAGTGTTGATTTAGACTCTTGGTTTAATCATTCTGAGTGGACGTACTGTGTCGATTAATCATGTTTATTGTTATTTATTGTTTCCTCTGACTCCTTTAGTGGATTTAAATTCACTCATTAATCTGTCCACATCAGTTTTATCATTTTATCTGCTATTATGTTTTTTATATTTTATGTATAACACAGCTAAAGTTATCTTTAAAAGATGTCTCGTTTAAATATTGATTATATTCTATATCAGTACTCACTGGGTTCAATGGTTAAACTGGTCCCACTGCCGAAGATGAGCTTATATCCAGTATTCACACAACATGAAGCACCATGACACAAACTCAGCTGTGATGAACTGAACCAAACCTCATTTTTTTAAAAAAATCATATTTTACATTGCAGACTTCTGTCCAGTTAAAAAAAGTTTCTATTTTCATTTAAAATAATGGATTATTAACATATAATATAAATTAAATGTTCCAAACTTCATTTCCAGAAACACTGTTTTTACATTTAAGACTTCTGATGTAATGATTTTGATCCTGTTACAGAAATCAGACCTTATTTTGATTAAAACAAGTCCATAGAATAAATATACATAATAAGTATTACAGGATTATTTTCTACTTTGTGCTGATTTAATGAGTCTGAAGAGTTGAATGAATAATTTCCATCACCAACAGCAACTGTTCACTCATCAGTCAGTTCAGATATCTACAAGTTTTAATTATTTTTTCCTCTTACTCTGGTTTTATTGATATTATATTATGATTTATCTCAGTACTCACTGGGATCAATGGTTAAACTGGTCCCACTGCCGAAGATGATCTTATTTTGATTGGTAGAGGTCACACAACACGAAGCACCGTGACACAAACTCAGCTGTGATGAACTGAACCAAACCTCATTTGTAAAACATCATTTTTTACATTTACACTATAAATAAAATGTAAATTCTAATAATTAACTGAACATTAGAGATACTGAGTGTTTCAGTGTTGATCCTCTGATTAATACATGAATGATTCTTTTGTTGGTTTTTCTGTCTGATGATCACAGTCCAGTTATCTGTACATTAAATTTATGTTGTAAATAAACTGTATATTTTGATGTGCAGAGTACAGCAGAGATACTGAATGAGCTGTTTTAGCAAAGACGCTCTGAATGAACACATCGATGCTGATCAATACACACTCAGTGACTGAAACAATATTTTATGTTTATGAAATGAATGTGTTTTAAATACATGACACACTAAATTTGCCTTTAATTTATTTTATATACATTAAAAAATAATATTTACTGTATCAATATGCCATCTTTATTATTTCTTCTGATGTATTAATCTCCTGATTTATTGTTTTTCTATTTGGTATTTCTACTTGTACCAAAAATGCTTCATATGAATAATATTCATGATCGATATCAGCACTTACTGGATTCAATGGTTAATCTGGTCCCACTGCCAAAGAAGATCTTATATTGATTTGCACCTCCAGTATTCACACAACATGAAGCACCATGACACAAACTCAGCTGTGATGAACTGAACCAAACTCCACTCAGAGAAACATCATTTTTACATTACAGACTTCTGTCTATCTTAAAAGAAAAAGTTGTGTTTCATTTAAAATAATTGAGAATTAACATTTATTATCAATTCAATGTAAATGGTGATATTTACTGTACAATGGTGATGTTGATCCAAAAAAGTTTCAGTACACTGATGTTTTTAGTTATGATGCTTAAGATGATGTTAAACTCATAATAACTTCTTTCAGTCTTTATTTTATCTGGACGATTATTTATTTTTGGTGTTTTCTGGAGAAGTTGTGTCTCAACAGTGTTATTAACATATTGTTACTGTTCTGTTTTTGTATGTGTTGCAGTAAGACACTGTAAAATTTGTGTTCACAGACGCTTCATATAAATAATATTTATGATCAATAATCAGTACTCACTGGGTTCAATGGTTAAACTGGTCCCACTGCCAAAGATGATCTTAGCTGCAGCTCCACCAGTATTCACACAACATGAAGCACCATGACACAAACTCAGCTGTGATGAACTGAACCAAACTCCACTCAGAGAAACATCAGTTTTACATTACAGACTAAATTTAGTGTTTCATTATAAATAATTGAGTATTATTATTATGTATTATTTTATAAAGGTGTCATTTGTGATATTTACTGTCCAATAGAGACACTGAACAAACTGTATTAATGTTCAAGCTCCTGATTAATACAATGATGTATTTTATTATTATTATAGAGACAATTTTTCAACAATTTCTGCTGATTAAAAGTTTTTAATCTTTGTTGTCCACCTGACGACAGTGCAGAACAGATAACTACGACTTTTATTCATATTCTTTCTACTATTCTGGTTTCATGTGTTGCAGTTATACACTGTACTGATGCTTATGATCTTAAACTCATAATAACTTCTTTCAGTCTTTATTTTATCTGGACGATTATTTATTTTTGGTGTTTTCTGGAGACGTTTTCTCAGTTTCTGACATTTTATAGATACATGTTTTACACCTGACGACAGGGCAGCACAGAAAAATATGAGTTTTATTAAAATATAAAACTGTTCTGTTTTTGTTTGTGTTGCAGTAAAATACTGTAAAGTTTTTGTTTCTTCATATAAATAACATTTATGATGTATCTCAGTACTCACTGGGTTCAATGGTTAAACTGGTCCCACTGCCGAAGATGATTTTCTGATTGGTAGTCACACAGTACGAAGCACCAGGACACAAACTGAGCAGCGACCAACTGAACCAAACTGTTTTTTGTTTGACTCCTCTGTCAGAGAGATTTTGTTTTGTTTACACAGATACCACATTTTCTAAATTAACAATAAAAATCAATCATAAATTATTAATGAGATGTAAATGTTGTAACTGAACAGTAGAGATACTGGAGCATGCTGTCACACTGACACCTGTCTGGACAATTTAACCATGTAGCCGTTTGTTTGTTTGTTTGTTTGTTTGTTTGTTTGTTTGTTTGTTTGCTTAGATTTTGAAAATGTGACAGTTTAATCTCACAGCACAGTTAATTACAAGTTTGTTTTTAATCTTTTGTGACCTACTGAAGACGCCTCGTATAAATCATGTTTATGATGTATATCAGTACTCACTGGGTTCAATGGTTAAACTGGTCCCACTGCCAAAGATCATCTTATTTCCAGTATTCACACAACATGAAGCACCATGACACAAACTCAGCTGTGATGAACTGAACCAACCTCCACTCAGAAACATGGAAAAATATAATTTTACACCTCTTGGATTTAATCTAAAAATACTTTTATAATTGGTCAAAACTACAAACACAGATTTGTTCCTCTCCTCATAATCACTGTTTTTACTGTTGAGACTTTTGTCTAAATGATTTTTGTCCAGTTAAAAAAGAAAATCATTTTTTCATCAAAATAAATGTTTGTTACAAATTAAAATCATAAATCTGTTTGAATTGTGACATTTTTTTCTACATTAGAGATGTTAAACACGTGTGATGACAACATTTGTTTGTTATTAACAGCTGCTGTATTTATGATTAATGTGATCAGAACTATGTTGTTTTTAAAGAGGCTTCATGTGATCAATAATCAGTACTCACTGGGATCAATGGTTAAACTGGTCCCACTGCCAAAGGTGATCTTATTTGCACCTCCACCAGCATTCACACAACATGCAGCACCATGACACAAACTCAGCTGTGATGAACTGAACCAAACTCCACTCAGAGAAACATCAGTTTTACATTACAGACTAAATTTAGTGTTTTATTATAAATAATTGAGTATTATTATTATGTATTATTTTATAAAGGTGTCATTTGTGATATTTACTGTCCAATAGAGACACTGAACAAACTGTATTAATGTTCAAGCTCCTGATTAATACACTGATGTATTTTATTATTATTATAGAGACAATTTCTGCTCATAAAAACTTCTTTAAAAAATGATTTTTCATTTGTGTCTTTTTCTAAAGTGTAAATGTTTTCAACCTGACGACAGTGCAGAACAGATCGTTGTGTTTTAAATGGGTTTAAATGTGTTGCAGTAAAATACTGTCAAAATGTTTTTAAAGACGCCTCATATAAATAATATTTATGATCTATAATCAGTACTCACTGGGTTCAATGGTTAAACTGGTCCCACTGCCAAAGATCATCTTACGTGCACTCCCTCCAGTATTCACACAACATGAAGCACCATGACACAAACTCAGCTGTGATGAACTGAACCAAACCTCATTTAGAGAGAAATACATTTTTACATTACAGACTTCTGTCCAGTTAAAAAGTCACTGTTGTCATTTAAAATAATTGAATATTAACATATATTATCAATAAAATGTGAATGATGACATAAAGTGTAAAACAGTGATACTGATCAATGTGTTTTAATACACCGATGTTTTTAGTTATGATGCTTAAGATGATCTTAAACTCATAATAACTTCTTTCAGTCTTTATTTTATCTGGACGATTATTTATTCATAAAAAGTTTCAATCTTGTTTTAAAAATGATTTTTCTTTTGTGTCTTTTTCTAAGGGCTGTTTCCACCTGATGACAGTGCAATCCAGGTAACTGTCTGTCTTATTAATATTTTATTAATAATTTATTTTATGTACTGTTCTGATTTTAAATGTGTTGCAGTAAAACACTGTAAAGTTTGTGTTTAAAGATGCTACATATAAATAATATTTATGATCTTTATCAGTACTCACTGGGTTCAATGGTTAAACTGGTCCCACTGCCAAAGATGATCCTATTTTGATTTCCAGTATACACACAACATGAAGCACCGTGACACAAACTCAGCTGTGATGAACTGAACCAAACTCCACTCAGAGAAACATCATATTTTACAATACAGACTTCTGTCCAGTTGAAAAAAAAGTTGCTGTTTAATTTAAAATAAATTATTAATTATGTATTAAAAATAAAATGTAAATGGTGATGTTAAAATACACTGATGTTTTTAGTTATGATGCTTAAGATCTTAAACTCATAATAACTTCTTTCAGTCTTTATGTTATCTGGACGATTATTTATTTTTGGTGTTTTCTGGAGACGTTTTCTCAGTTTCTGACATTTTATAGATACATGTTTTACACCTGACGACAGGGCAGCACAGAAAAATATGAGTTTTATTCAAATACAAAACTGTTCTGTTTTTGTTTGTGTTGCAGTAAAATACTGTAAAGTTTTTGTTTCTTCATGTAAATAATATTCATGATCTATATCAGTACTCACTGGGTTCAATGGTTAAACTGGTTCCACTGCCAAAGATGATCTTTTGATTTCCACCTCCAGTATTCACACAACATGAAGCACCATGACACAAACTCAGCTGTGATGAACTGAACCAAACCTCATTCAGAGAAACATAAGTTTTACATTTAGGATTTGACTGATTCCATCTTCTGTTTGGATTTAAAATACATTTACAGTAAATCTACTGAATTTTAATTAAATTGTTTTTTGTTTTAATTAATGAAGTGTTTCAGTGTTCCTGTTGATTAATGTGCTGATCAGTTGATGTCATTGGTTTTTATGATGAAGACGATCTGCTCATAAAAACTTCATTTTACGTCTTCGTTCATGTTTTTAAATGTCTGTAAAGTCAGTAAATGATATTTTATATTTTAGTGATGAACATTTGATTCATCTTCTGTCAGTGTTTAATGTTCTGATTATTATGAATATTAAAACACTCCTCAGGCGAAGAAAACTGTTTTGTCATCTACTGGTCAATTTTGAGATTTTGGTCTATTTTGCTTCCATAACATGTCTCATGTAGACTAAAGCAAACGTCACAATACATATTTATTTTAGTTCAAACTTCTGTTCTGGAAATTTATTTTTTAAAAAAAGGTGCACATTTAATTAGATGATTTGCATATTTAAACTTTTCAGAAAACTTGTAATACAAAACATAACTGGCTCACTGTGAGTAATACGCTGTGAGAGTGATATCTGTTAGTTTATATTTTTAATTTTTACTCTTCTACAGTCCATATTGTTTAAGGCTGTTTTCTCTAAATAAGTTTTTCCTGTTTATATTCTGAAGGTTTTTACTGAGGTGTTTGTTCATATATCTTTCACAGACTGATTTATAGAACTTTTTATTCCCAAAAATATGGCAAAAAATTGATTTTTCATGGCTGTTGACAGAATTTTCTGATTTGCAGAGAGATGAAAAGAGAAAAAATTTTTGACTCAAACATGACGACAAACTAAAACAAGAACTTTGAACCCAACTTTAACCAATAGTCAGATTTCTGTTCTCAGAATGTATAAAAATTAGCACATATTTAATGAGATAATGCCTAATTTACATATTAAAACACAACATTTCATAAAACTTGTGACATAAAAAATGACTGTTTTAATCTAAGTGCTGCTTAAACGTGCTTTGTGTTATTTTCATATTCTTGTGATGAAATGTTTTAAATATTTTAAATATTTATTTAGTTTACAAATTTTAAATGTGTTACTACGTTTTTTTTTTTTCCTAAAATTTGTGTGATTGTGTGTTTTTTGCTTGTAAAGTGTCTTTGAGTACTCTGAAAAGCGCTCTATAAATAAAATGTATTATTATTATTATTAAGTCATCATTTGGAGAAGTTTTATGGTGACATCTGTCAGAGGTGTGAATCATCAGAGGCTCCATGATACGATATTATCACCATACTTTAGTCACGATATGACATGTTTGTGACTTTAAACATTTTGTGATATGCTGAGTATTGCGACAACATATATTGTGATACATACATATATATTTAACTATGAATTATGTTCCCAAAGGAAAACTTTGTCAACATCAGTTTAATCTCACAACATGCTGTTTTAATTGCAGCAAAAATTTCCGTTTAATTTGTATTTGCAATATTAATGATTTATAGCATTAAAAAATTCAACACTCAGTGTCTCTGAATCAGTATGACATTACCACATAAAAATATCATGACAGATATCTGCTCATTAAAAACTGGACCCTGTTCTCTTGACGTGTCCCTCCTCGACTTTAAACGAACCTTTAACCCCGCTCATCAGTCTCCTGCCGTCAGATTTGATCAACACAATGAAAATAATGCAACTTACTGTCATGAACATGAAGTTTAGTGCCGCCGCCAAAGAGGATCTTATTACTACCTGAACCGTACGTCACACAGTCTGAAGCTTCACTACACAAACCTGACTGACTGATGATACACTCACACTCACACAACATTATACTGAGTTATGTTCGTTCCTTTCTGAGCCTGAGGAGTCGGAACATCGGGTCGGTCACTGTCCACTCCTCACCGATGGCCTCTATGTGAAAACATCAAGCAGAAGATCAGACTTACTGGACTGAACCGCCAACAGAGAGCCGGATCCAAAGATGAGTTTCTCTCTTCCACCAGCAGTCACACAGCACGACAGCACTCGACAAAAAGCCTCAGATCCACTCAGCAAAGACGTGTGTGAATTTAAACCTGTCTCAGCTCAGTTTGGTCAAACCAGACTAAATAAAACCGGATTAAATAAACCGGATTAAATAAACCTGTTGTGACGGGTCTGTCGGTTCAAATGTTTGTCACATGTGACTTTATCACATCTGATAAAAACATTTTAACACATATTCAGAAGCTGAAACTTCCCATATAAATATGATTTTTAAATATTTCACATGCTTTAAAGATGCTTCATACAAATCACATTTATGGTGTGTATCAGTACTCACTGGGTTCAATGGTTAATCTGGTTCCACTGCCAAAGATCATCTTATTCAAACCAGTGCTCACACAACACGAGAGCACTCGACAAAAAGCCTCAGATCCACTCAGCAAACCAACTTCACTTTACACAGATAAATAATAGATATAATAATGGATCAATAACAAACATTAATGACAGGAATCAGAGAGAGAATCAGTGTGAATTTAAACTCTGTCTCAGCTCAGTTCTTTTGGTCTTTTGCTTTAAATGTTCCCTCGTCTTTTATATTAAAAACACACGTGAATTTATCACGCCTGATAAAAAACTCAACGTTTAACACAGAAAAGTTCACATTAAGACACATGTGATTTTTAAATGTTGTAAAGATCTTTCTGCTCTGGTTTCTTTGTCTTCATGTCAAACACTAGAGTTTGTTGTTAAAGATGCTTCATGTAAATAATCGTTATGATTTATATTTCTACTTACAGGCTTCAATGTTCAATCTGGTTCCACTTCCAAAGATCGTCTTTGTTCCACCTCCAGCATTCACACAACACTAAGCTCCAGAACACAAACTGAGCCCAGCGACAGACTGAACCAAACTTCATTCACAACACTGACACATGAGAGTTTAGTTCTCTCATACAATATTTTGTTTGTTTGTTTTTACATTTGAGACTTTTGCCTGAATTATTATCATTATTATTATTATTATTATTATTATTATTGTTACATTAATGTAACAAAAAAACTGCTTCTTCCATTAAAGATATATTTCATACATTAAATATGAATTCTGGGGAGCGACAGGAGAGACACCCAACTGTTTCACAAATGTTATGTTTCCCTGTAAAACATTGTAAAACTTAAAGACATCTCATATAAATAATAATTATGATCTATATCAGTACTCACTGGGTTCAATGGTTAAACTGGTCCCACTGCCAAAGATGATTTTATCTGTTCGCCCAGTATTCACACAACATGAAGCACCATGACACAAACTCAGCTGTGATGAACTGAACCAAACCTCAATCATAAAAACATCAGTTTTACATTACAGTTAAAAAAAGTTAGTATTTCATTTAAAATAATTAATAATTAACATGTATTATATGTAACATGTAAATGGTGATATTTACTGAACTGAAACAAGAATCTGAAATACTGTTCAAGCTCTGCACTGATGTATTATATATTTTGTCATTAAGATGATTTTTCAACAATTTCTGCTCATTGAAACTTTAAATTAATTTGACTGTTTTCCATCTGATACCTTTCATTAATATATTCTGGTTTTCACAGGTTCCAGTTAGACACTGTAAAGTTTGTGTTTAAAGGCGCTTTGTATAAATAGTATTTGTGATCTATATCAGTACTCACTGGGTTCAATGGTTAAACTGGTCCCACTGCCAAAGATGATTTTATCCAAACCAGCATTCACACAACATGAAGCACCATGACACAAACAGAGTGACGAGCTGAACCAAACTCCATTCAGAAAAACATCAGTTTTAAATGTGACTGAGCTGCTGTTTGTGCATTTTATATGTTTATATCATATTTTAAATGTTGATCTTTAGTGTTGACTTGGTGACCACTCTCTTGATTTACACTTTATCAGGATTAAGGTTCATTTTTGCCTTTTTTTTTGTGCTCTTTTGAGTTTTTGGACATTTTACAAATGAAAAGACAGATTTGACGTCATAACTGAGGCTCTGATGGATTAGAGATGCATTTTAGTAATAAAACATTAAATAGAAGAAAAGAAGAAGATGGTGAGCTCCCTGTTTGAGCTCCATCTGGTAATAAAGTTTTATTTAGAATCAGTCCTATAATGAATATTATTGATCAGACTGATGTTATAAGTCAGAATAACGTCTTCAGGTACTCACTGCTGTCGACAGTCACTTTGGTTCCTTCTCCAAATAAAATCTTGCGTCCTGCAGCTGATGATGTCACACAGTGTTTCTGCTCTCACACAAAATCTGACTGCAGATCAGCTCAACACGCCGAATTTCAAAGTCTTTTAATTGTTTTTTCTCAGCTTAAAAATTATATTAAACTTTTAATAAGACAATTTACAGAAATCCTGTCACATGATGTTGTGTTACGTGAGTTCAGTCTATGACCGCTCCACGTTTGGATCAATGATCTCTCATCATTTTTCTCTTCAGATGAATCTTTAATTTTACCTTTGTTGTATTTACACATGTTGACGTGGATATTTAGTCTTTCAACAGTTTGTATTGATGCCACTTTGATTTTTAAGGTTTATGATTTGATTTTTAACATCTTCTGAAAACTATTGTCTCGTCTGATTTTATTTGTTGAGAAAATTGTTTTTAAAAACGAACTCACTGGTGTCGACGGTCACTTTGGTCCCAGAGCCAAACAGGATTTTCTCAAAGCCTCCAGATTTCACACAGTGTCGAGTCTCGTGACAGAAACCTCCCGGAACAGCTCGCTGCATCATCAACAAACTGTCAACTGTAAAACAGCTTTAAAGCTTCGGACTCGAGTTAGAAACTAAACATTGTTTTTACATCTGAAGGATCTTTTTGTCTCTAGTCTTAATGTCCTTTTACAGTTGTGACACGACTGTTGTGCACATTTTTTTAGTTGTTTCTCCGGCAGGTTTGAGCCTCCATACAGTCCTACTGTTCTCTTTCAAAAAGTTGAGGTTGCAGATTCAGAAACAAAAATGTTTTAGATACAAAATGTAGATATGGGGAAGTTGTTTGAAGACTCAATAACAGGCTGAATAATGTCTTTTAGTTTCAGTTTGTTAAGTTTCTGTTTGGACTTTTGAAAAGTACAGAAAGATGTCAGAGGGTTTAAAGAGCTGTTTCTTCAAAAATACTGAGCTGAAATGTTTCTATTAGATCACTTCATTCAGTGAGATTTGGAGTTTCAACACCAGGAAAAAACTGAATTCTCTTTCTAAACATTTAAAAATGAAAACCAAAAGACAGCGAGGACGCTGACGCCGAGAGGAGACAGACAAGAAGAGAAACATGAGCTCAGAGAGGAAATAAAAGCCACCAGTTTGAGAGAATTAAAAAACTAAAACTATTCAGAGATTTTGGACAAAGATGTTTTTTCATTCTGAATCCTTCACGTTTTTTTCTAAACTATTTCACATAAAGGCAATGTTTGTGTGCATTTATTTCAAACTTTAAAAACCTTTAATTGCCAAAGACTCTTTTTGTAAGCATCTTATTTTAAATGACTGTAGGTTGTCTTTAATCACTGAGCAGTGAACAGTTAGCTGATGAAGCTCTGGTCACCAAAACGTCGCATTAAAATCAATATTTTTGGACATGAGACAGTTTGCTGGGGTTTTTCTGTGATTTTGAATTATTGACAGAAAGACACACAAACGTTCTGCATGTTCTGACGTCTCTGTGAAAATCAAACTGTTGTAGGTTCAGTTACGACGTCAGAATCTTTGACGTTAAAACAATGTTTAAAAAGTCATCGGATTAACTTTAAACTGATTCGTCAAACATGGAGAAACAGAGTGGGAAGATTAAGAAAGACAGGTGAGGAATGTCAGTAAAGTAACAATGATGAGCTGATTGAGGACAAAGACATGAAACATGAACAGACTTACAGGCGTCTACAGTCACTTTAGTTCCAGCTGCAAACAGGATTTTATCCACACCAGAACTTCTCACACAGCAACACAACACGTGACAAAAACACAGCCCGACTCCTCAAAGCTTCTCATGAGGAGAAATAATTTAACGTTCACACTAAAACTCTGAATTCACTCAAAGCTGCTCAGATCACCAACACGACGACCGGCCGACACGTCAACAGCACCGAACCTCAGAGGTCACCTTCAACCAACACGAGCTCTGGATTCATGAATACATCCGTCACACTTTTCAAAAATCTGCAGCGAGTCTTCAATCTGAACAGTTTAAAAAACACACAGACTTTTGGATAAAGTCTGAAGTTCACCAGAGAAATCACAGAAAACTACAAAGTAAGAAAATTCAGAACCAACTGCTCCGTGATTAAATGAATCAAACTGAGACACAGAAACAAAAAAACAGGGACCAAGCACGTTTCACATTTTCTGTCTCAAAGTTCTTACTTGATTCGACAGTCAGTTGAGTTCCTCGACCAAAAATCAACTTCTGTCCACTTTTCACACAGCAGGAAACACTTCAGCAAAAACAACCAAACTCCAAGCAAACGTCTAAAATGCACCAAAACTCATGTTTATTTTGTTAAACTGAGCCGGACTGTTTTTGTGGTTTTAATTTTCTAACTGTTGTTAAAAACTGTTCTCAAAGCAAAGTGACCAACATCATCTCAACAATGAGCACTTTGACTTTTACAAAATATTCTGAAAAGCCACATTTTTTAAGTTAACAACAAAATCCTGTGAACCCTGGTGAAAATGAAAATTAATAATAAACACTTTAGTCCGAATTAACAGATATGAAATCACAAGTTTGACTCAGTACTGAAGGTTTTATAGATGAACTGAGGTTTTGTCATACGTCATTATTCTGCGCTTCTGTAAAGCCAAATGTTTTTTATAGTTTTTTATACTGATAATATTCCTTTAACTCAAATGTTCCCTCACATCTGAATCTGTCTTAGTTTTTATGTCCTTTTTTTTCTTTTAGCAGGTTTGAGCTGCTGTAAAATCCTGTAGTTTTCTTTCTAAAAATTCAAATCTGTGGATACGATACGATACGATACGATATAATATGATGTACTTTATTGTCCCCATGGGGAAATTTGTGTTGGACTCGTATGCTGCGCACAACATGCCTCCACAGTGTGATAAAACAGACAAGTATCTCAGGTGTTGACCAAGTTCAGGTGAAATTTAACTCATTGTTTTTAGAAATAAGATCGTTTTAGACACATTTCCCCCAAAAACTGAGATTTAGAGAATTTGGAAGTTTAAGAAGTTCAACGAACCAGCTTGTTTAAAGACTCATAAACATTCTGACGTCTTTAAAGCTGCAGATTTTTGCAGTGTCATTTTTTCATTGAGAAAAAGTTGCTGTTTGGTTAAAAAAAAAAAAAAAATCACATTTTAAGACTTTAAAAAAACAAACATTGTGGTGTTTGACAGTAAATTAATTGATGTATTTGTCTCCTACCTGTGTCAACTCTGAGCTGAGCTCCTCTCCCAAAAATAACCTGATCAGTTTTTCTGGTCACACTGTGACGGACAGCCGACTGAAAACCTCAGCTCCTGCTCTGATACTGACTCTTCTCTTTATTATTATTACAATATGTGAAGGAGCTGATGGTTAGTGGAAGCATGTTGACACGTTCTCACTGCAGCAGAAGCTTATTTCAGAAAATTAGACTTTTAAACCTCAGTAACAGCCGATAATCGATGAGACGACACGTTTCTGCAGTTTGTATTAACTAAGTACATTTACTCAGGTACTGAGGAACAGTTTAGAGGTTCCTGTTCTTTACTTGAGTGTTTCCATTTTATGCTTCTTCATACTTTGACTCTTCTACATCTCAGAGGGACTTTTCATTGATGTTTCATTGATTCGTCAGTTTCTTCAGATTCTGATTATTAATATAAAACACAGACAACCCAAAACTTGTGTTTTTATAATTTATAATTTTCGAGGGCTTTAAAACATAAATGGAATAAAAGATAAACAGAACGAAGTTCTGCATTTGTATCATTATTATTATTATAATTAATCAAGTATATATGGGCCTACAGCCTTTATATTTAGATCTGAGCATAGGCGTAGATTTCGAAGGGGGGTCCCTTTATAATTATGACACCTGCCCGGGGTGCAGCCGAACAACGCCACTGTTTTCAAAGTAATGTTATATAAGTTTTATCCATCTTACCTGAGTCGACTATCAGCTGAGCTCCTCTCCCAAAAATAATCTTATCTGAGCCGACGTTCACACTGTGACTGACAGCTGACCGAAAACCTCAGAGAGCTTCAAACTTTACACTTTTCACACTTCAATAAACTCATCATTTAAATTAAAAGTGAACTGGATCAACTTTAAACTTCCTTCAAACTGAGGCAGCTCCTTTTTTACAAACAGATCAGGAGTCTCCAACCGGCTGAGTTCATGAGTATTTTAGGATTTTAGGCACTAAAACAACGGGACGTTTGGGACGACAGTTGAACAGAGCTGCGGATTGTTTTTGCCGTTTTAGAGTAAAAGCCTCAAACAGAGTGTCAAAATAAAAGCACAGTTGCAGTTTTGAACTCACGGCTCTGGACGCTCAGTCTGCTGCCTGATCCAAAAACCAGTTTACCGTAACTGGTCCCAGCATTCACACCATGAGACACACCACTGCACAAACTGAACTGAGGTCAGCTCAGCATTCACACACACACACATACACACACCTGTTTCATTTTAAATCTCAAATGTTTTTACACTGATCTGACTGCTTTTCGTACAGTTCATCTTCAGATTTGTTTTTCAGACACCCAGTTTGACTTTAACATTAACGACACAAAAACCTGCAGCCATTTACGTTTTTCATTTCTCAGGAAAAGACACAGGAAAATCTTCCAAACTGTAAATACTGATTTAGTTCCAAGAAAAACTTCCAAATGAAAAAGGTTTGGGCGTGCAGCCGCTGACGGTGACGACGGCCTCTAAAAAGACGCTGAAGATCTGAACCTGATTTATTTCTGACAAAAGTTTTTAACACCTGGACAAGAAAAATTTGTCTCAACAGCTGGTTGTCATTTATTGAGTCTTTTTTTTTTTAAAGACTTAAAACCTTGTGCCTGTGCAGCCTGTTGCTGACATACATTTAACAAATCAAGTGAGACTTTTATGTTTTCTGCTTCACATTATTGTGTCTTCTGTAAAGACACTGACAGTCTCCTCAACAAATCTGATGATTGTTAGAAATGACTTTAAGGACTGAATTAAAACAGTCAAATCTGCTGTTCAACATTTCCTCCATTTATCACAGTCTCTGTTTCTTTCCATCTTACCTGAGTCGACTATCAGCTGAGCTCCTCTCCCAAAAATAATCTTCTGCAGTTCCTCTCACACTGTGACTGACAGCTGCCCGAAAACCTCACCTCACTATTCAATATTCAACTTTTTACATAAACCAGGACATTAAACCGGCTCACTGGAGCTAAATATGCATCTGAACTGTTTTTTTTTTCTCTGTAAAGGTTTGATGTTCTCGGAAGATGTGAAATAATTCTCCAAATTAAACAATCATCATTTTCTGTCTGTCCTCTTTAAACAGTCTGATGCTCAGTTATAGAAAAAAATATAACTACTTCTATTATTGTTGTTGGACGTTAACGTGATGCCGTTTTTCACCTGTTTGAAGAAAACTGAACATTTAGGACTCATCTGTGGACAAAAGTTACCTGATAAGATGGAGGTTTATTTGGAGTGTTGGTTTTGAAATACTGTTTAATTTTTCCTCTTTTAAAGATAATATTTGTCACTGTTTTCCATCTTACCTGAGTCGACCATCAGCTGAGCTCCTCTCCCAAAAATCAATTTCTCTGCAGTTCCTCTCACACTGTGACTGACAGCTCACTGAAAACCTCAGCTTCATCTCCAACACGTTAACTTTAATAAACTCGTCATTTATGAAATTATGTTTTTGCTGCACTGAAGTTTAAAACACAAACTAAACAGGAGCGGCTGTAAACATTATCTTAATTTTAGTTTTTAGTTTCAGACATTTTGTTTGAAACTTTTAAACTGTTTCAAATGTTCTTTAAAAAAAAATAAATAAACAGCAGCTCCACAATTTTCTGATGATTTTCTTAAAAGTCTATAAAAACAAAAACATTTGACTTTTTTGTCAAACAGACTTTTCTGATCATCTGATTTCAAAATACTATAGAATAATGTTTTCATAATTATTTTTTACATGTATTTAATTTATGATTTTTTTTCAGAGGCGTTTATGGTGAATGCAGCTGGAGTCTCCTTGTTGACATCAATCATAAAATCATTCACTGTTACAGTTCAACCCAAACATTTAAACCTGGATTAAATAATCTGGGTTTAACAAATTCAGACGCAGCTCTCCAGTTTCTTTAGTTTGTATTTTACTGACTTTAATCTTAATAATACGACTCAGGTCTTCAGAAACTTCAGCCTGAACAGATTTAATTTTCACATTAATCTGAGATTAATGAGGGGGATTAAGGATTATGTAATCCTGGATTTGTTAAACCAACTCTGCACGTCTGTTATTCTGCTGTTAAACACAGTTTGTGAAAATTAACGGAACTTACCGACTTGTACAGTCACTTTTGTTCCACTTCCAAACACAGTGGCGTAGCCTCCCTGACCAGTCACACCGCCAAACACAGCTCAACAAAAACCAGTACAAACCACTAAGACCAGTTTGACTCCTGACAACAGGCCAGATATCTTCCAGTAAAACTTTAGTTCCACTTTATTACCCTGACGGCTGACAGACGCAGTAGTGTCTCGTTCTTGACTCTGGTTTTAACTTTTTACTTTCTGTGTTAAAAAATATAAAACGTATTCACCGACCTGTCGACACGGCGAGCTTCGTGCCGCCACCGAAGATGAGTTTGTTTCCACTTCCAAACACACCACCACACACGCTCATACACAAACCTCACACTTACACATAACACTCATATAAAAATAACTAATCCATTATTTTATTTTTATAATGTTTAAAATGGAGGCCAATTTGTCAAAAACCGACGACAACATTTAGTCAGACTTCGTAGAGTTAAAATTATGAGTCACAGTTACAGTTATTAAGTAAAGCAACATATAATGTAATTATGTGTGTTTTTGCAGATGACATCGTCCTCACTGTGGCTCTGTCGGCTCTCGTTTTGTTGTTACACGTTTTCTGATCCTGTCGTCACTTCATTTCTAACTCTCACAGAGTTCACATTAATTTCCATATTTTTTGTTAATGTGTATTTCTGCCGTCGAGTCAAACCTTCACAGTAAACATATCAAGAGTCAAATGAAGAAACTAAACGAATCTTACCGGGATCGACGGTCAGTTTGGTTCCACTGCTGAAATAAAGTTTGGTTCCTGCCTGATTATTCACACTGTGACACTCACTGGGACAAAAACTGCTGCATGTCATGTCTTCTCCAGTTTTATCCTCTGTCACACTGAGTTTACTCATCAATCTGTAATTAATCTAATCTTTTAATTTGACTTTATTGACTGTTATATTTCATGTTGTTCATCTGATGTTTCACAGATTTTTCTGAGTGAAAAGTTCTGTTCTGTTTTCTCCCTGCTGTTTCATGTTTCTACAATCGTCAATACTCATCAGGATTTAAATCATTTTACTGAATACAGAATAAGTGCTGCAGCTGCAGCCTGCACGTGTTCAGCTCAGTTTGTATCAATCAAACTCTAAAGAAATGTCATAAACTGAACTAAAATGAGAAATGAAGGAGTTCTGTTGACATGTTATAAAGTATGAAAATATTCGTCTTACCAGGTTCAACAGTCAGTTTGGTTCCACTGCCGAAATAAAGTTTGTTGACTCCCTGATTATTCACACTGTGACACTCACTGGGACAAAAACTGCTGCATGTCATGGTTCCTCTTTAATTTATACGTTTGTGTTTGTTCATCGATCTTTATTTTGATTTTAATGTTTATTGTGATATTTCACTGTTTATTTGTGCAGCTGGTGTTTCAGAAAAGTTTCAGAGTTTCACTGTTTGCTTTTTCTCTTTGTTTTTTTTTACAAACATAAAATAAACTGAACTGAAATAACAAATGAAGGAGTTCCAATGAGGCATTTTAAAGTGTGAAATCATAGAAAATATTCATCTTACCAGATTCAACGGTCAGTTTGGTTCCACTGCCGAAATAAAGTCTGCCTACTCCCTGATTATTCACACTGTGACACTCACTGTGACAAAAACTGCTGCTCTCACACTGCCGCAAGAAATCCAGTTTATTATTTATTTATTTTTTCTGTTTTTAATTTGCTTTTAATTTTTCTTTTTACTCTCAATTTTATATTTCTGGGCACTTTTATGTTTCATTTATGACCTGCTGTGCAGTCCTCTCTGCTGCTGCTGTTTCACTGTTGGTTGTTTTCAATGTGAACATTTACTGTAACACACCAGGGTTCTGATTTCATTGTCTTCAGTCTGCAGCCTGCACGTGTTCAGCTCAGTTTGTATCAATCAAACTCTAAAGAAACGTCATAAACTCAACTGAAATGAGAAATGAAGGAGTTCTATTGACACATTTTAAAGAATGAAAATATTCACTGTGACTTTTCACTTTTTCACTCACTGTGACAAAAACTGCTGCTGCCTTCAATCTCTGCTCTTCACATTTATTTTTACCGTCCTGTTGACTCAGTTTGAACTATTATCCTCTTATTTATGTATCAATATTTATTTTAATATCCACCTGTTAAAAGGCTGACTCTTTAATCAAACATTTATCCACTTTCATGTTGTCATGTTGAAGTTTCAGAGTTTCACTGTTCTCTGTTTGCTGCGGTTGGTTTTTACAGTATAAAACAGTTTGACTCTGTTTCATCTGTTTTTAACTTTTATCGTCGGTGTTTCTCTTGAGGATTTTTCCTGTTATTTCACTCTGCTGGTGAACAGTCAGCAGCCTGCACATCAGTTTGCATCGATCAAACTCCACAAACAAAATAAACTGAACAGAAATGAGAAATGAAGGAGTTCTAATGAGGCATTTTAAGGTTTAAAATCATGACAAATATTCGTCTTACCAGATTCAACAGTCAGTTTGGTTCCACTGCTGAAATAAAGTTTGTTTCCTCCCTGATTATTCACACTGTGACACTCACTGGGACAAAAACTGCTGCTGTCTTTAATTCTTCCTTTACAGTTGATTCATTCTGTCCCGCTGTCTCAATTTGGACCTTTTATGTTTCAGTAATTCACAGATTTGAATATGAACTCGTTAACTGTAATATGTGACACGGTGTTGTGTGTTTGTGCAGCTGATGTCTCACGCTGAGGATTTTATCTGCTTCTGTTTATTTCACAGTTGAAACCAGTTTGATCCGGTGGTTTGTTTTTAACTCTTAAAATTCAGATTTTTATTTTTATGTTCTGCTGCACAGTCTGCAGCCTGCACGTGTCCGGCTCAGTTTGTATCAATCAAACTCTAAAGAAATGTCATAAACTCAACTAAAATGAGAAATGAAGGAGTTCTATTGACACATTTTAAAGAATGAAAATATTCGTCTTACCAGGTTCAACAGTCAGTTTGGTTCCACTGCTGAAATAAAGTTTGTTTCCTCCCAGATTATTCACACTGTGACACTCACTGGGACAAAAACTGCTGCATGTCATGGTTCCTCTTTAATTTATACATTTATCAACTTTTATGTTTGTTCATCGATCTCAGTTTTTATTGTGATATTTCACTCTTTATTTGTGCGGCTGGTGTTTCAGAAATGTTTCAGAGTTTCACTGTTTGCTGTGTTTTGTTTGTTTTTAGGAAAATCCAATAAACTCAACTGAAATGAGAAATGAAAGAGTTCTTCTGATGCATTTTAAGGTGTGAAATCATGACAAATATTCATCTTACCAGATTCAACAGTCAGTTTGGTTCCACTGCCGAAATAGAGTCTGTTTCCCTCATTTTTCACACTGTGACACTCACTGTGACAAAAACTGCTGCTGCCTTCAATCTCTGCTCTTCACATTTATTTTTACCGTCCTGTTGACTCAGTTTGAACTATTATCCTCTTATTTATGTATCAATATTTATTTTAATATCCACCTGTTAAAAGGCTGACTCTTTAATCAAACATTTATCCACTTTCATGTTGTCATGTTGAAGTTTCAGAGTTTCACTGTTCTCTGTTTGCTGCGGTTGGTTTTTACAGTATAAAACAGTTTGACTCTGTTTCATCTGTTTTTAACTTTTATCGTCGGTGTTTCTCTTGAGGATTTTTCCTGTTATTTCACTCTGCTGGTGAACAGTCAGCAGCCTGCACATCAGTTTGCATCGATCAAACTCCACAAACAAAATAAACTGAACAGAAATGAGAAATGAAGGAGTTCTAATGAGGCATTTTAAGGTTTAAAATCATGACAAATATTCGTCTTACCAGGATCAACAGTCAGTTTGGTTCCACTGCTGAAATAAAGTTTGTTTCCTCCCTGATTATTCACACTGTGACACTCACTGGGAAAAATACCGCTGCTCTCGGACTGATGCCAGAAATCCTGATTGTTTTTCTCTCCGCTGTTTAATGTTTATTTGCACGACACTAATTAATCCTGTTAAATCTATTTCTTTTGGCCTTTTACAGCAGGTCATGGCTCCACACAGAAGCACAGTTTCACTTGATTGACCTTCATACATCGTGTTTACAGGAAAAAGAAAAAGAACAGAAACTCACCCTGCAGCTCGTCCACACCGACCTCAGAGAGGCTCCTCTTCGGTTAAAGTCCACATCTCAGGACCAGAAACATCATGTAGCATCCAAACAAACGGTGAATGTGTTGGTCCTCAGTTTCCCATAATCCATCTCAGTCTGAAATCAAAAAGAGTGCAGAATTATCCAACAACCTGCTACCGCGATTTTTTTGTTTGAAGGAAAGTGACCCATGCCAGCAGATAAAAGAGAACGTAAGGACAGATTCAATAAAACAGGAATAAAACATTTTCATAAAAGTGGTGTCAACATTAAAAGTGCGAAGCTTGCCATAAAAGTGCACGCGCTGATGTGCTTTCTTACATACAACATCAGCGTGGGGCACAAAGCACAGCTTGCTATCAATGAAAGTACCAAGGTATTTGTACTGCTGCACAAGTTCAACAGGTCAATACTGACTGACAGCTGTTTGTCACATGTTGAAGAAAACATCTAAACCTGTAAACTCCGGGATCCAGGAACTGTTCCCAGTTTAGCACTGGGATTTAACTCTTCATTTCATGGAGGCTGACCTGTGTCAAGAAATCTGAATTACTGAACTGATTAGCAATCCACCAAAGATGTGGTCGTCAGTGAGGGACAGTTACCTGGTTGGAAAAACAACTGAGCCGAACAGATCTTTGTGGACAGAACGTCATCTTTTTATCCAACTCCGTCCACAAACACTGCAAAACAGAAGTGCTCGCTTCGAGTGCTTGCAGCTGCACAGGCCGTTCTAAGTCACCTCACACAATTAACAACTCTTAAATTAGTGTATTTTGTCAGTGTGTCGACAGGATGGATACAACAGTCCCTGCTGATTGGTCAGAGCATAATGACGCCTCCCAAACAGAAAACAGCTGATATGAACACCAGGTCACTTTGAGGACTGATGGGAAAAGTCTGATTATCAGGATACAAAACCGTATCATCTGCATAGAGACAAATCTGACAATTAGACACGGATGAACAACATTGTTAGACAACAACAACAGCGTCCTTTGGAGCAGGCCGAGGCCTTTACTTCCTGTCATTCAGTGGTTCTTCTGCAGAGCAGTAAACTGTCACAGTCGAGTCGAGCTGTAGTACCTGCTGGTGTGGAGAAATCCTCATGGATCCCTGCTGTTGGTGATCAGGTTCATGACTCCTGTTCAGCTTCTTCTCCTCTGAGCTAAAAACTCCTCCAGGAGTAAATTTATAGTTTCTGCAACAGGCAGGAAGGAAAGAGCACAACTGATGTGACCTGATTCTGAACCAAACTTCACCTGCGCCCTAAAAACAAATCAGTCTGAGAGGAAGCTCCTGCTCAGAGTGTGTGTTTAAGAGTCATAGGACGCCTTTTTTTGTTAGTTTCTGACACTTCAAGTCACTGCCCAACTTCAGAGTGAGACCAGGCTCAGGTAGTGCGTCATATTTAGACGTACAGGTCCACTGACAAAGTGGTGATATTTGACGTGATGGGAGCAGAACTTGTTGAGTATATATACTGTACATGACCTGCTGATGATAACGTGGTTTTGGTGTATTAAATTTTGTAGGACAACAAACGGTTTATGAGAACAGCCTGGTATTTTATATTCCAACGTTTCATTCATTAAACAGAGACGCAGTGCTGAGCAGCTTTTCCAGATGTACTCAGATGATGCTTGTTGTAAAATTAGTTACACTTAAATCCTTCAGTCTTTATTAATGATATGGTAACTATGGTTATGGTTTTTATTATTATTCAGAGTTCCAAACTGAGAGTTTAGTTTATTTTTTGAGACTGAATTAACTGAATTATTTTTCCTTTTCATGGGAAGAGGTGATTTGATGTCCATTAAAACATATTATTTAACACAGTTAATGATTATTTTTAATAGCTACTGATAGCCATTTTAATTCAAACCTTGAGTTCACACACATTGAACCAGCCATTAGCTCTGTTTTGAGTCAGAAATCCTCTCATCACAAGAAAACAAACGTGCTCATCGGGTAACATTTCTGTTTCCAGAGCTATTTTTCTGTTATATTTCCGATAGTTGTTTGTTTTCAGTATCTGAGCTGATGTTTGCAGATGGCTCACAGCAGCACAGTGACGTGTGCTGAATACAAAGTGACGCACTCTCTCCGCTCCACTAGATGGCAGCGTCTCTCTGAGCTCTGTCAGCTGAAGACATTTGACCTCATATCTGCCTCCATCATTAGTTTCTCTTTAAACATCTTTGGTCAGAAAGAGCTAATGAGATGAATTCACACGCAGACACATTTGCTCTCTGGACATTAGGATAGTTTAGGATAGTTTTCTTGTATACGTTCTATGACGTGTCGAGGACGTGCTGACGTAGTGTCAGCGTGTTGTGTCATTTCCGGTGTTTCTGTGTCAGCATCTCTGCTGCTGTAGCGAACTCTCATCAGCTACTTTTCTTATTCTCCTCACTTCAGCTGTTAAACATCCACTTCACATCTTAACCCAATTGTGATCTGTGATATTGGGCTTTATGATATATATATATTAATACGTATTTTTTCCCCTAATCAATCGATTTATTGAGTAATTAGTTATTCCTCCTTATTAATTTCTTCTTGAACGAGTGTTGTATAACTGTACGGTTTTAACTCCATGCTGTTTGTCTCTGCCAGTGGCCTGTAAATCACTCTGTGCTGTGCTATATAAATAAAGTTTATTCATTCATTTTGTCCACTTGCAGCACAACACTTCACTGATGTTGGTTCATGATAAAACTCAAGACTAAACTTTTCTGCTGTGAAATAAAAAGTGGGGCGAGTGAAACATACAAAGGACCAGTAAGAAATAAAAAGAGTGTGACGCAGTATTACACTGTAGTATTTCTACTTTGACTTCAGTAAGATGTGTGCTTGTGGTGCAGAGAATTCCTGAGCCAAACCCTGAGGAGCCAACAAGGATTTAACAACTGAAAACTATTTCCTCATTTCAAATGAAGCCTCAGTTCAAACCTGCTCCCCGTCTGAAAACACTCCAGAGTCCAAAGTGCTGCTGGTCTTCCTGGAATCAGCCCTCCCTCCTCTTCCTGCTCTCACACACAGCAAGCTCCGCCCTGTTCCCTCCCCTTCACATCTACAGGTTAAAGGTGGGTGTAACCAACATGGTGGTGACGTGAGAGAGCTGACAGGCTGCGTTCACTGCATGATCACGTGTTGTTCAGATCAGAGCTCAGACTAGTTTCACTTCTCAGAAAGTGAGACTCACACAGGCGTTGTCTCAGAGAGGGGAAATGGCGCAGCGAGGAAATCAGCTGGACCCCCAAAAGTTCTCTTGTTCCATCTGTCTGGATCTACTGAAGGATCCGGGGACTCTTCCCTGTGGACACAGCTACTGCATCAGCTGTATTCAGCAAAGTTTTCTTTGTTCCGTCGCATTACAAGCAGAGAAACCATTGAAATCTTCTGACATATCACTTATCCCTGCGTCACATGACTCCAATCAGCAGTTTGTGAAATACTCAGACCAGACCAACCATGACACGTTCAAAGTCACTTAAATCACCCTTCTTCATTATTCTGATGCTCCGTTTGAACTTCAGCAGGTTTCTTCCATCGTTACGACTAATATAATCATTTTTTTATATTATGAGACTGATTTAATTTACCGGCTATCATTTTTCTTTTTTCAGGAGTGGTGCCCAAAATTAAATATTTAACTGAAAATAATCAATAAACATTTTTAATTATTATTTCTGAAAGCCTGTTGAATACTTTGAACCCAGAGTTTACTTGAAAATGTGAAAAGTTTAAATAAGATTAAAATTTGAACTGTGAGCTGAGCGTCATAGTTATAAATCCATCTGTTCTTACTGCCTGTTGTAAATGTCAGATAACACACCCTGCCTCTCACCACTCCTTGTGGAATGCAGCAAAGCCTGAAAAGCCTTCCCTCTCCTCCCTCCACCTGAAGCTAGCTCCACCCTATCAGCACATATGTTTTTCTGATCAGAGAGAATCAAACTATTTGACATCGTTGTCTCAGAGAGGGGAAATGGCGCAGTGAGGAAATTAGCTGGACCCCGAAAAGTTCTCTTGTTCTATCTGTCTGGATCTACTGAAGGATCCGGGGACTCTTCCCTGTGGACACAGCTACTGCATCAGCTGTATTAAAACCCACTGGGATGGAGAGGATGAGAGGGGAATCTACAGCTGCCCTCAGTGTAGGCAGAGCTTCACACCGAGGCCTGTCCTGAGGAAAAACACCATGTTAGCAGATTTAGTGGAGGAACTGAAGAAGACTGGACTCCAAGCTGCTCCTGCTGATCACTGCTATGCTGGAGCTGAAGATGTGGCCTGTGATTTCTGCACTGGGAGAAAACTGAAAGCCTCCAAGTCCTGTCTGCAGTGTGTGGCCTCTTACTGTGACACACACCTCCAGCCTCACCGTGACTCGGCTGCATTATAGAGACACAGGCTGGTGGAGCCCTCCAAGAAGCTGCAGGAGAACATCTGCTCTCATCATGATGAGGTGATGAAGATGTTCTGCCGCACTGATCAGCAGTGTATCTGTTATCTCTGCTCGATGGATGAACATAAAGGCCACGACACAGTGTCAGCTGCAGCAGAAAGGACTGAGAGGCAGAGAGAGCTGGAGGTGAGTCGACACAACATCCAGCAGAGAATCCAGGACACAGAGAAAGATGTGAAGCTGCTCCAACAGGAGGTGGAGGCTATCAGTCGCTCTGCTGATAAAGCAGTGGAGGACAGTGAGAAGATCTTCACTCAGCTGATCCATCTCATGGAGAAAAGACGCTCTGATGTGAAGCAGCAGCTCAGATCACAGCAGGAAGCTGAAGTGAGTCGAGTCAAAGAGCTGGAGGAGAAGCTGGAGCAGGAGCTGACTGAGCTGAAGAGGAGAGACGCTGAGCTGGAGCAGCTCTCACACACACAGGATCACAACCAGTTTCTACACAACTACCCCTCACTGTCAGCACTCAGTGAACCCACACACTCATCCAGCATCAACATCCGTCCTCTGCGATACTTTGAGGACGTGACAGCGGCCGTGTCAGGACTCAGAGATAAACTACAGGACGTCCTGAGGGAGACATGGACAAACGTCTCACTGACAGGGACTGACGTGGATGTTTTACTGCCACAACCAGACCCCAAGACCAGAGCTGAGTTCTTACAGCATTCATGTCACATCACACTGGATCCAAACACAGCAAACACACGGCTGTTATTATCTGAGGGGAACAGGAAAGTAACATTAATGAGTCAACCACAGTCTTATTCTGATCACCCAGACAGATTCACCATCGTGCCTCAGGTCCTGAGCAGAGAGAGTCTGACTGGACGTTGCTACTGGGAGGTGGAGTGGAGAGGGAGAGGAGTTGATGTAGCAGTCACATACAAGAATATCAACAGAGCAGGGGGGGGGACTGAATGTGGATTTGGACGAAATGACAAATCTTGGGCGTTAGATTGTGTCACTAACAGTTATAACTTTTGGTACAACAGTGTCCACACTCTCGTCTCAGGTCCTGTGTCCTCCAGAGTAGGAGTGTACCTGGATCACAGAGCAGGTATTCTGTCCTTCTACAGCGTCTCTGAAACCATGACTCTCCTCCACAGAGTCCAGACCACATTCACTCAGCCTCTCTATGCTGGACTTTATATTTGTCCTGATTCCAGTGCAGAGTTGTGTCAAGTCAAATAGTCTGAAGTCATTTAAGGGTTAAACTCTGTGTTTGGTCTCCATGTTTGTTGCTGACAGCTGATTGTTGTGGCGTCTCTTCACTGCACTGAGATCAGCTGTCAGTCAAACATTGTGGGCGGGGCTTTGACGTCTTCTCCTGAGTTGTTGTGTAAATGTTTGAGTGTGTTTAGGTGGTGCTCCTTCCTGTGTGTGTTCAGCCATGGAGGCTCTCACTGCTCATGATGATGTGACATTTCTCTGCATGAAAATAATGTGGACTTCTCTGGGCTCTAAATGTCTGATCAGTCTTTGTATTGATGTGTTTGTGTGTTGTTGTTTGTGATGAGAGAAAGCAGCAGAGCTCCTTTATCCTCCACGCTTTGCTCTCTTTGGAAAGAAATGTGTGCTCACATTGATTTGTTTGTATTTCTACTTTTACTTCAATAAAAGTTTTACTTGTAATGAACTATTACAGCGACTTGTCATGTCTCTGTGCTAAAAACTGCTCACAGAAATGTTCTCATAAATAACTTCAGTTGTATGACTCCACCCACCAGCCCAGTGTCTCTGCTTCACACACAGAAGATCTATACAATCAGCACAGCTTCAAGATTAGAGTCACCAATTCAGTATCTGACCAAATGTCTCCCCTTCTGTTCCTGAGATATGACGTTAAAACATGATGATGTCACAGTCAAGCTGACCTTTGACCTTTGACCTTCATTATTTTATCCTGTTAGACATTTGTGTCAAGTTTGGTCAGAGTTAGTGTATGAACTCTTCAGTTATGTGAGGTCACACTGACCTTTGACCACTACATTCTCATCAGTTCATTCTTCAGTCCAGAACACTTGTGCCAAATTTAAGAAAGAGTTTCCTCAAGGTGCTCATGAGATAACGTGTTCACAGAAATGGGCCAACCTGAAAACAGCTCTCAGCGGTGCAGAGCCAGAAGAAAACTACAAACATAAGACCCATAAAAAAAAGCAAATTCCTCATTCATTCATTTATCGCTGAGCTTTTGATGAATACTCAGCAATAAATATATATATACATGTAACAGGAGCTGCTCCTGAATGAATCACATCTTTTATCCATTTTCTGATTTCAATGTGTGACTGTGACAAGAAACAACTAACTGTCTGTCTGTGTGTCTGTCTGTGTGTCTGTCTGTCTGTGTGTCTGTCTGTGTGTCTGTCTGTCTGTCTGTCTGTGTGTCTGTGTGTGTCTGTCTGTCTGTCTGTGTGTGTCTGTCTGTCTGTCTGTCTGATCTTTATCAGCAGTTTCAGGTTTGACTGTTGAAATGTGGTTTCAACTGATGAAACTGCTGCACTGAGAACTCACTCTCTCTCTCTCTCACACACACACAAACACACACACACACACACACACACACACACACACACACACACACACACACACACACACAGAGCTGACTGATCAGGAGAAAAATAGTCAGAAATAATTATAAAATGATCAGTGAGACACATCTGGTCCTGGAAACAGACGGGGACACGTCAGCGACGTCACCGGGAGATAAATCTGTGAATCGTCCCAAACTGTGTCAGAACTGAACCCTGAGGTGCTCCACATGTTCCTGGGGCTAAAATAAACCAAACCACCATCACAGAGTGTTTTCAATAAGCCATCAGCTGCTGTACCAAAAGACGCACCTCAATGTGCGTCGACCGACGGGTTCTTTCTAAAAGTCAGAGCAGAACAGGAGGCCACAGGAAACTGCTGCTCGACGTTTATTTGAAAGAGACAGGAAACCAGGACAACAGTTACACTGACAAACTGAAGATACACAAAGACTGTGACGGCACAAAGAGCTCAGGACGCCTGATCGAAAAACAAAAACAGGTTTGATAAAAATCACGTGAATTTATACACAAAAAAATATTCACTGTATTTTTGAAACATTTTAAAAAGGAGGATAATGTGACACCCTGAGCTTCATCAGTGTGCACACACCACTCACACACTGAGGGCATTCACACACTGTGCACAGGTGACAGTCACACCTTCAACGTTTTATTTACAGGTTAATGAAGGCCGGTTTCTACAGTGGCTCCTGAGGGACAAAACACATGCCAGAGAGGAAAATGAACAGAAATGTGCTCCGAATTAAAAAAGGCAACAAATACTAAAAAGTGAATGTTTCACAATCTGGACACCGTTTTTAGCTTTATTTTGTTTACTAAATTAAATATTTGTATTTTTATATATAGTGTATCACATTGTGTTATTACTTTTGTATGTGTTTTAATTTTTTTGTTTTTACTTTTTCAACATACAGCAGTTTTTTTTTTTTAAATGCTTAAAGTTTTTATATTTATACTAATGTTTGTGTTTTCATATTTCTATTATTCCTGAATTTTGGTCAGATTTTTCAGACACTGACAGGAGTCTGTTCTGAATCAAACAATGCAACAAATAAAATAAACATAATGTTTGTGTCATTAATTTTGTTCATACTCATTTAGGAGTGCCACTTTTCTCTTTTTAAAAAAAATGCTTCAATATGTGTTTAAGTTTTTGTATTTTTTGAACAGCAATTTAAAAAAAAAAAAAATGCTAACATTTTTATATTTTTACTCACATTTGTGTTTTGGAATTTTCTCCAGTTCTGATTTTGGAGCTCATTTTTCAATCTGACAGAAATCTGCTTTGAATCAAACAATACAATGACAGAAGAAGTTACGAGAACACTGCTGAAACTAAATGTTCATGTTGTTACTTTGGTTCATAATTTAAACTTCAAATTAATACTTTCATATGTGTTTGAGTATTTGGTGCAATTTTGGATTCTAAGTATTTTGTTCTTAACGTTTGCATTCTTACTTTTTTATGTGTTTTGTGTTTGTCATATTTCTGAATTTGAAGTGCATTCCTCAGACACTGAGAGAAATACACTCTGAATCCAAAAAATGTGACAAATAAAAATGTTTACTAAAATTAAATTTGTAAATTTGTACAGTTTTGTACCCTCTCTGGTATTTGGTGTATTTTATTGAGTTAATATTTTTGTATGTATTCTAGTTTTTGAAGTATTTTTTAAAGTACAGCAATTTTTGAATAATACTTTGTGTTTGTTTTCTTATTTTTAGCATTTCTGATTTTGGAGCTAATTTCTCAAACTTTAGGAGTGCCACATTTCTTTTTTTTTAATTTCGTTTATATGTGCTTCAGTTTATGTAGGTTTTTTTTTTTACATTTAAAAAACAAAGCTTAATTATTTTATATTTTCATTTACGTTTGTGTTTTGGTATTTTTTGTATTTCTGATTTTGGAGCTCATTCTCAAACGTCAGGTGTGCCACTTTTCTCTTTTTAACTATTTCAATATGTGTTTGATGCAATTTTGGATTCTGGGCAAATTTCTCTTTGAGTCTTTGCATCCTCACTTTACTGTGTATTTTAGTGTTTGTTGTATTTCTGAATTTGAAGTGTGTTTCTCAGACATTAAGAGGAGTTCACTCTGAAACCAAAATGCGACAAATTAAAAAAAAATGTACTGAAATTAAATGTTTGTATTTTTTGTTATTTTTGTTTCTTTGGTATTCAGTGTTTTGTACTGTGTTATTATTTTTGTAGTTTTCATTTTTTTACTTTACAGAAATTATTAAGAATGTTTGTGTGTTGATTTTTACCTTCACCAACAAGGTCATGTTTTCAGTTTTTCAGTTCAGTTAGTCCGTCAGCGGTACAACTGAAAACCTGAATTTCATGAAACTTGGTGGAACGACAGAGAAAAGGTCAGAAAAGAACCCAGTAAATTCTGGAGGCAATCTGAATCACAGGGCGGACACACTCATTTTTTTCCACTTCTGTTAACATTGAGCGAAATGGCATCTGGCCTTGGTGACAGTCTGCGCTCTGAGCGTCTGCGAGAGGTTTGTGTTTCAGTCGTTTTTTGCTTTTCTGTATTCAGACAGTATTTTTTTTTAAATCTTCATAACAATGCTCTCCAAAACAAATGAAATAGTTCAAACTAAATGTGTTCATACTTTCATGTATATCCTGGTATTTTCTCATTACGTTGGTGTATGGTTTTTTAAACATTTATTTTGCATATATTTGAATGTCTTATCATGTCTAGATTTTCTGTGTCGTTCTCTTCCTGTTAAAGTTTTCAGTTGTTTGTATTTTAGTATTTGCTGCTCTTTGAACATGATGTGTATTCCTCAAACATTAAATTAACTCTGGATGCCAAAAAAAAATTCAGAAACTTTTCTTAATGTTTGTGTTTCGCTCTGCTGTGTGTTTTGTCCTCACAGGCCGCCGTAGTTTTCTGCCAACTTTATAAAAATGTAAAGAAATCTACTGTTTTGGGATGAACGATAATAAAGTTGTTTAAAGAACACAGTTTTTCAGATCACACACACACTTCAGGTCCAACTCAGTCGCCAGAGGAAATGTTGGCGTTGTACATTTCTGCAGATCACAGATACGTCACATTTGTAAATTATGAGGTCAAAGAAAAGGGATCATGTTTTGGCTTTAAACACCTGGTCTCTGTGGCGCCACCCCCGCCGGAAACACAGCGATGTTGTTGTAAGAACGAATCGCTTTACGTTGTGTTCACACCAAACATGATGCAAAGTTATGCGTCGTGTTACTGGCACGAGTTTGAACGCTGGAATATTTTGCGTTGACTCGCTTCATATTAGTGATGAACTCGAAATCTCTGAATGACTGAATGAGCTTCTGCCAGTACGCCTTCAGTGTCATACATCCCCAGAAGATCTCGATGCTGATTGGCTATCACGACGTGAATTGGTTGCTGAAGTTCAGATTTGGCGCCATTTGCGTTGCGTCCATCGCGCCACCTGACGTCTAATCGGGTCTTTACATCAACTTATCGTGTGAATTGTTTTATTCGCACCCTGTGTGAACTCAACATTACAGGTTGCTACACAGCAGCAACAGCTGGTACACAAGAAAGTTGCTGGAGACTTGTTAAAAAAAAACTGGTTTAGTTGTTTGTTGGTGTTGACCATCGGTCTGCAGCTGAGCAGGTGACTCTCGCCACCCGCTGCCCCCCCTCACACCCTCACACACTGCGACACTTCAGAAACACTGATACGATACGTGTGAAACAAAAGCGCCAGTCTGCAGAAACATACGACACCAACATTTTGTTTTGACACCCGGGCTGTCGAGAAGCTTCGGCTGTTTTTCAGACGTGGCGTTCGATGACTCGTCAGCGTTAGAAGAGCACGGCTCTGATGGTGAGGATGGTGTTAAAGGCCAGAGTTTTGGTGAACACCACTCTCACTGCGTTCATCACCAGCAGGAAGTAGTTCAGTTTGGCTTTCTCTGTTCAGGAGAGAAAGAATAATCGACATGTTCAGTCTGTCTGAGTCAGCGTCAGTGACTCATGTTCAGGTGTGTTTGGCGGCTCACCTGGATGAATGTCGGCACACAGCTCAACTGGTGGAAAGAGAAAAAAACACGTCAGTCAGAGACGCCATGGAAACGACGACTCACACACAATCATCCATATGTACAGTCATTAATCATCTCTCTACAGTTTGAGATTTCCTGAGTCATATCTTATAACATGTACAAAAAGAACATGTGAGTTTATCACTCATGAAATAATTTCACACGCTCCAAACATTTTACAGCTGACAGATTCACAGTGTGGCCACACCTGACGTTTCACACCACAAAAACTATTTCACATTTATTCTGAAACATTTTAAATGTGATTTCTTCATATGTCGGCGTAAGCAGTTCATCACATGACATCAATCTCTCACGTGCTTAAACTGGATCTCATTTAAAGGTCCTGATTATCAAGGCCTTGAGCTGTTTTCATGGCTCACTCTGATGAGTTTAAAAATACTTTCCTTTGAGTCAACGTGAAAACAGTTTAAATGACAAGTGATGAGTTAAATCAGAACATATCTGATCACGCCAAAACGACAAAGCATGAGACTCATGAGCCAGACTTTAAGGGCGTTTCCACATTTAGTCCGTTTTAAATGGACCTCAGTGGACCAACAGAAAACGGCCTCAGTCCTCTTTCTGTTCACACTGTATATAATATATACTGACTTCATTTAGTTGTTACTGTGACGTGGCTCTGCAGTGTGCTTATGAAGCTCCTCACTTTCAGATGAACTCATAACTGGAGGAGAACATTAGTGTCTCTGTGCTGCAGACTGTGTTGTACACTCCACATCTGGAGACGTGCAGTATCTTCTGTCGACCAAACTACTGCTCGTCCTGCGTCCTTACAAGCGTGACAGGCCAACGTGGTTTTTTCAGGTCAACATCATGTGATCCAGAGGGCTGAACACAACGGCACAGAGCAAAGTGAACCTGGAGCACTTTGAGTTCACAGGTCACAGATTAGGTGAACCGCACTGTGGACTTGAAGCGAACCCAGTTCAGACCTCGGTTCTCCTCTCGAGACCTCCTCTTGAGTTCTCCTGGAGTGTTCACGTATGTGCAGAAAATGCTGAGTCACCGCTCTGAGTCTGTTTAGAGGACTGAAAAGGACGAAGGGTGTTTTCACCGAGGTGTAACAGATGAAACCACGTCGGCCTGTCACGCTTGTAAGGACGCAGGACGAGGAGTGGTTTGGTCCACAGAAGATACTGCACGTCTCCAGATGTGGAGTGTAGAACCCAGTCTGCAGCACAGAGACACTAATGTTCTCCTCCAGTTATGAGTTCATCTGAAAGTGAGGAGCTTCATAACCACACTGCAGAGCCACGTCACAGTAACAACTGAACTATGGCAGTATATATTATATAAAGTGTGAACAGAGAGAGGACTGAGATCAGTTTGTTTAAAAAGGACTGTGTGTGAAAACACTCTCAGTTCCTGCCACTTAAAAACTTGTCTAACAATGATTGTGATTTTTCATCAGAATAATCTTCTTACTGATTTCGTTGTTGCCCGGCGTGCCGTGCAGCTCGCAGGAGCGCAGCGTCTCGTTGGTGAACGCGGCGTAGAAGTACGTTTTCTCTGTGCTGGACAGAACGGCCCTGCTGGTGCTCTCGTTGAATGAACCCGACCTCGTGTTCAGAACCAGTGTACCAACCTGCGGACGGAAATCAGTCGCCAGACAAACCTGCGGACCCCGCTCCTCGGCCGGCGTCATCTCGGACTGCAGAGGACTCAGGACAAACATGGCCGGTTCCACCGGAGTGGTATCTGCACAGGGACAGAGAAGATGATGCAGTAGATCCACACGGCTCGTTAGAGGACAGAATAATTCATAAAATCAGACTGTATTCACACTGAGCTCAGCCTGATGCACAATATGTTGGAAACATTCATCCAGAGATTATTTTTCAAATATCCTCAAAACATTACAGTCAGAATATTTTCTCATAAACATTTATTGCATTTTTATATCAGTTTGTTTAATTCTTTGTCACATAAAGTCAAACTGATGATCTCTTATTGTCGCCCAGTGCAGCTCTACGCTCACTGTATCCATGCTGATATTGAGTTTCTGTAATTTCACATTTAGACCTTTAATTTCTGTTTGTTAAAATTACAATAAAGTTTTTCTTAATACGTACTTTTATTCATGTGTGAGTATTTAAAAGTACTTAAACCCTGAAAACAGGCATCTCAAAGCATTTCATGTTTCAGCTTTTTTCACTTTAATGTCTGTAGTTTTAATCTCTTTTATGTGTAAAGTACTTTGAGTTACATATTGTTACTCTCATATTAATACTCCCTGATATCATTATTATTATTATCAGTTAAATTTAAATTTCTTACTGTCAGAGTGATGAAACAAGAAATTAAAACATCTCAAAGAGCTCGTCCTTTTTTCTTTTTTCTTTTTTTAAATAAAACCATATACTTAAAAATATTAAATATCATTTCTTCTTTTTCATTTTAATGCCTTTTAACTCCCCTCCTGTGAGAGTTTTAAGATTTTTTTCTGGTCCATTTAAAGCAACTTTTACAGCATTTTAACATTAATATTATTCAGTATTAATATTTATTATCAGTCCAAAGACAAACAGCACACCATGATGCTGTAACATTTCTGAGACTTTAACATTTAAGACCTGCCAGATTTTATTTAAAATCCTAAAAAAAAAATTCAGACACTTTGAGACTGATCTGGCTTCAATAAATCACTCTGCATGTTATTACTTTAAGATTTTACCTTAAAGCCTTTTAACTCTTTGCCTCTGGCAGCTGTACAATGTTTAACTTTTATAAAAAGCAGTTTAAAAGTTAAACTAATTAAATTAACAATGTCAAAAAAATTCTCACTGTTATTATAATCAAACGTACAAATAACAAACACCACGAAACAACAACAGGGCTGCTGAAATGGAATTAAAGACTGGATGGATTATATTTAACTGAAGGGATTTAAAACCACTAAAATTAAAAACTACATAAAAACAACAACAACAACAACTTTTTGAGACACGTTAGAGGACGACACCGGCTCCTCCTCTGGCTTCAATAAATCACTCTGTATTAAATTAAATTATTATTTTAAGGTTTTACTTTAATGTCTTTTAACTCTCCCGCTAACAGTTTAAAAAAAAAAATCATTTTAGATATATTAAATTTTCACAATTATTATAATCAGTCAAGCAACATCAAAATAACAAGTATCAGTATCTCATATGAAGAAACATCAACAAGGCTGTTGACACAAAATTTAAGACCTGATAATTATATGTAACTGTAGGGATTATAAACCATTTACGTCTGTAATTAAAAAAAACAAAGACAAAAACAAAGAAAAACATTATATGATTATATTTTTTAGGATTTTAAACACCTCAGAGGACAGCACCGGCTCCTGCTCTGTCATTTTGTAATGTTGTAGTTTCAGGTTTTAATGTTAATGACTGCTAACTCTCCCCTGCTCACAGTTTAAGTTCTTTCATTTTTATAAAAAACGCTTGGAGTCAAACTAAAGTCTCACTAAATAGTAAACTGAATTTCAAAGAAACAACAACATGACTGTTAAACTCAATTTAAGACCTGACAGATTAGATTTGATTGTAGGTTTTTAAAACTGTTTAAGTCTATAAATTAAAAGAAAATAAAAAAACCATCAAGACTTTTCAAGATTTTAAGAGACTTTAGAGGACAGCACCGGCTCCTGTTCTGGCTTCAGTAAATCACTTTCATAATTAGTTTTGTAAGATTGTTTTTCAGGTTTTAAATCTAATGCCTTTCAACTCTCTTTTAAGATGTTTAATAAGCACTTAAGGTTGACTCAAATTCTCACCAAATAATAAATAATAAATAAAATTTAAAGGAACAACATTAAGACCTGACAGATTGCATTTGATCGTAGGTATTTAAAACAACTTAAGTCCATACATTTCAACATTAAGACTCTTCAGGATTTTAAGAGACTTTAGAGGACAGCACCGGCTCCTGTTCTGGCTTCAATAAATCACTTTAATAATTAGTTTCGTAAGATTGTTTTTCAGGTTTTTATTTCAATGCCTTTAAACTCTCCCCCGCAAAGACTTTTAAGATGTTTCATTTCATAAAAAGCACTTAAGGTTGAACCAAAACATTTGAAAATTTGAAAGAATTAAAAAAAAAAAAAACAAGAACCTTGAGACTCTTCAGGATTTTAAGGGACTTTAGCAGACAGCACCGGCTCCTGTTCTGGCTTAAATAAATCACTTTCATAATTAGCTTTGTAAGATTGTTTTTCAGGTTTTAAATCTAATGCCTTTCAACTCCATTTTAAGATGTTTAATAAGCACTTAAGGTTGACTCAAATTCTCACCAAATAATAAATAATGAATGAAATTTAAAGGAACAACATTAAGACCTGACAGATTGCATTTGATCGTAGGTATTTAAAACAACTTAAGTCCATACATTTCAACATTAAGACTCTTCAGGATTTTAAGAGACTTTAGAGGACAGCACCGGCTCCTGTTCTGGCTTCAGTACATCACTTTAATAATTAGTTTGGTAATGTTGTTTCAGGTTTTTATTTCAGTGCCTTTAAACTCTCCCCCGCAACGACTTTTAAGATGTTTCATTTCATAAAAAGCACTTAAGGTTGAATTAAAACATTTGAAAATTTGAAAGAATTAAAAAAAAAAAAAACAACCTTGAGACTCTTCAGGATTTTAAGGGACTTTAGCGGACAGCACCGGCTCCTGTTCTGGCTTCAGTACATCACATTTGCTTTTCTCTTTAAAGCTTTTTAACTCTTCATCTGAAATAGTTTCTGACATTTCTTTTTAAGTGAAGCTATCTGAGCTGCCTCTCTCCGACAGCAAACTGACTGCATCATGATTCATCACAACATTATTATTTCTGAGCCCTCGCAGTATCACAGCACACCAACGAGAATGTTGCAGCGTTTTCGACCGTTTTAAACTGACAGAAAACATCGTTTAAGACATTTTAAGACTCTCCCAGGACGTCTGGTTGCAGACCTCCAGTCTGATCCTGAATCTGTTTTCATTTCAATCTGCATTTAGAGTTTCTGAACACACAGTCAGAGGACGTCTGCAGCTCTGTGTCACAGCAGCTCGTCGTCTCATCACAACTCAACTGATCCGTCAAGTTTAAGCTTTAAAACATAAAAACTCACCTCCAGAGCTAAACAGACGCTGTAAATGGAGCTAAAAGTGACCGTGGTCACAGGTAGAAAGTGTGTTTTCTTACCATTTGGAGTGACTGTGAGGCTGATGGGCATCCCGAACGTAAACACAGTGTTACAGCCTCGTACAAAAACCTCAGAGCTGTCAATCGTCCTCAGAGAAGCTCAAAAACATTAAAATCCACCTCACGTCGACACAGATGGGGCTGTGAAACACAGAGGAGCAGACACACGGAGTCAGAGCTGGTGTTTGTCTGCTAAATGGAGGAATATTCCACATTTCAGCAGCACATGTCAGCAGCACAGCCAAGACACCACGGTCAGTAAAATGAAGAAATGTGAGCGTTTTCAGGCAAAAAAGAATCAGCTGAGGACTCACCTGAGACACAGACAGCTGTGAGAGCTAATGTGGAGATTCTGGATGTTTCCTGACTGTCAACAGACAGTTTGGAGCAGACTGGAGGTTTTTGTTCAGCTCTGTGTGGATGTTCAGTCAGTGTGGGTATCCAAACCAACACTGTGAAAAACCCTCGTACAAAAACCTCAGAGCTGTCAATCGTCCTCAGAGAAGCTCAAAAACATTAAAATCCACCTCACGTCGACACAGATGGAGCTGTGAAACACAGAGGAGCAGACACACGGAGTCAGAGCTGGTGTTTGTCTGCTAAATGGAGGAATATTCCACATTTCAGCAGCACATGTCAGCAGCACAGCCAAGACACCACGGTCAGTAAAATGAAGAAATGTGAGCGTTTTCAGGCAAAAAAGAATCAGCTGAGGACTCACCTGAGACACAGACAGCTGTGAGAGCTAATGTGGAGATTCTGGATGTTTCCAGACTGTCAACAGACAGTTTGGAGCAGACTGGAGGTTTTTGTTCAGCTCTGTGTGGATGTTCAGTCAGTGTGGGTACCCCAGCCAACACTGTGAAAAACCCTCGTACAAAAACCTCTGGCAGCTGCAGGAGGAAACAGCACGGCGTCACAGCAGAAACCAGCCCGCTCAGGTTTCACACAAACACATAAATCAGTCCATAAATACAGTGGGTTTTTATTTTACACTCACATTCTACATTTTCTCTGAGATTAAGGAGCAGCATGTAAAATGTAACGTATGAGAGCATCATCATGTAGCACGCAGTCTCTGAGAGGACGTATCAGGGCAATAACAACAATACTTTAAGCTTAAAGTCATTTTCATACATTATATTAAATATTACGTTTAATACAACCCTGTCGCTGAAGCTAAGCTCAGACCAAAGATTCACCACATGATACAATGTACACACATCACCAAACTTCACCAGTTCATTACTCACAAGAAGACACTCATTTGTTGTTTGACAACTTTTCTGGAATTTTTTATGTTTAAAGTATGTTTTAATATGCAAATGAGCCTTATCTCGTTAAAGTTGCTCTTTTTTCATTAATTTCCAAAACAGAAATCTGAACTAAAACAAACCTAGATTTATAATTTGAATGTTTTCTTTCCTGAAAGAGACATAAAACACAAAACCAGCATCAGATGGACTGTATTCATAATCAATACGCCACAATAATATCAATAACCAGCGCCAATTCATCAGTCAGTGAGAATGTGTGTGTGTGGGCGGGGCATAAGCACATACAGCCAGCAGCAGCAGCGACCCACCGTCTGACACCGGCACACCGTGAGGACGGAAACAGAGGGCTGGGCGGGGACAGAGCACCTGCTGCAGCAAGCCAACACGCCGTCTGCGGTCATTTTGACTTGACCAGCTGACTTCACTACAAGCTGATTGGCTGTTGAAACAGGTGACGTGCTTTAAAACCAGCCACCGAGCTGCAGGTGACATCATCAGCCATCTTGAGTCCAGCTCAGACCGCTGACACTTTTCTCTGTGACGGTGAATCTTTGGTCTGAACTGGACTATGTTACTAAACCCTTTAATCGCCCCTGGATGTGTGTTCAATGTGTGTTTAATGTGTGTTCAATGTGTGTTCAATGTGTGTTCAATGTGTTTAATGTGTGTTTACTGTGCATTTAGTGTGTGTTTACTATGTGTTTAATGTGTGTTCAATGTGTGTTCGATGTGTGTTTGTGTGTTCAGTGTATGTTTAATGTGTTCAATGTATGTTCAATGTGTGTTTGTTTAATGTGTGTTTAATGTGTGTTCAATGTGTGTTTAATGTGTGTTTGTTTAGTGTGTGTTTAATGTGTTCAATGTGTGTTCAGTGTGTGTTTAATGTGTGTTCAATGTGTTCAATGTGTTTAATGTGTGTTTACTGTGTGTTCAATGTGTGTTTAATGTGTTCAATGTGTTTAATGTGTGTTCAATGTGTGTTCAATGTGTGTTTAATGTGTTCAATGTGTTCAATGTGTGTTCAGTGTGTGTTTAATGTGTGTTCAATGTGTTCAATGTGTTTAATGTGTGTTTACTGTGTGTTCAATGTGTGTTTAATATGTTCAATGTGTTTAATGTGTGTTCAATGTGTGTTCAATGTGTGTTTTGAATCAACTAAACTTTACAGCACTTCAGGTAAACCCCACCCCTACCTAGTGTTTTGGAGGTGTAACTGCAGAGTGACACAAGTATAAATGCTCAGCATGGCGGCGTGCAGACACTCTGCGTGGAGCTGGCACATGAATATGAACCCAGGACAAGGTTATTTACTCTGGAAAAAATCTGCAGAGTGGAAATAATTTTGGATTTTGGAAACAGTCAGATCACATGGTGTATGTGAACAATGACGTTACGAGATAAAACACGGCATACCTGCCTGGACGCATCTCACTGGGCTAACTTGTCACTGCAGCAACATCAGCTGCTGTTTCAACAATGTTCCACTGAAAAAACATGCAGGCTGAAATTCAACCGAGCTGTTCTGTCAGGAGACGCAGAGACTGACACCAACGCTGAGGAAGAATAATAATAACATACATGTCATCATATGTAAACGTATGAGTGGAGGACAAACTCTGCTAACTGCTAGGCTAATTTATGTGATGTTAACATGCTAATGCTAACAATGAGTGACTATTAAAAACCTGACAGTTGTTACTGAGCTGAATCTGATATTTTGAGACAGACGTTTGTCTTCAGGACTTTGAGACAGACGTTTGTCTTCAGGACTTTGAGACAGACGTTTGTCTTCAGGACTTTGAGACAGAAGTCTGTCTTCAGGACATTAAGACAGAAGTCTGTCTTCAGGACTTTGAGACAGAAGTTCAGGACTTTGAGACAGAAGTTTGTCTTCAGGACTTTGAGACAGAAGTTTGTCTTCAGGACTTTGAGACAGAAGTTTGTCGTCAGGACTTTGAGACAGAAGTTTGTCTTCAGGACTTTGAGACAGAAGTTTGTCTTCAGGACTTTGAGACAGAAGTCTGTCTTCAGGACTTTGGGACAGAAGTCTGTCGTCAAGACTTTGAGACAGAAGTCTGTCTTCAGGACTTTGAGACAGAAGTTTGTCTTCAGGACTTTGAGACAGAAGTTTGTCTTCAGGACTTTAAGACAGAAGTTTGTCTTCAGGACTCTGAGACAGACGTTTGTCTTCAGGACTTTGAGACAGAAGTTTGTCTTCAGGACTTTGAGACAGAAGTTTGTCTTCAGGACTTTGAGACAGAAGTCTGTCTACAGGACTTTGAGACAGAAGTTTGTCGTCAGGACTTTAAGACAGGAGTTTGTCTTCATGACTTTGAGACAGACGTTTGTCTTCAGGACTTTGAGACAGAAGTTTGTCTTCAAGACTTTGAGACAGAAGTCTGTCTTCAGGACTTTGAGACAGAAGTCTGTCTTCAGGACATTAAGACAGAAGTCTGTCTTAAGGACTTTAAGACAGAAGTTTGTCCTCAGGACTTTGAGACAGAAGTCTGTCTTCAGGACTTTGAGACAGAAGTCTGTCTTCAGGACATTAAGACAGAAGTCTGTCTTCAGGACTTTGAGACATAAGTTTGTCTTCAAGACTTTGAGACAGAAGTCTGTCTTCAGGACTTTGAGACAGAAGTTTGTCTTCAGGACTTTGAGACAGAAGTTTGTCTTCAGGACTTTGAGACAGAAGTCTGTCTTTAGGACTTTGAGACAGAAGTCTGTCTTCAGGACATTAAGACAGAAGTCTGTCTTCAGGACTTTGAGACATAAGTTTGTCTTCAAGACTTTGAGACAGAAGTCTGTCTTCAGGACTTTGAGACAGAAGTTTGTCTTCAGGACTTTGAGACAGAAGTTTGTCTTCAGGACTTTGAGACAGAAGTCTGTCTTTAGGACTTTGAGACAGAAGTTTGTCTTCAGCACTTGGAGACAGAAGTTTGTCTTCAGGACTTTAAGACAGAGGTTTGTATTCAGGACTTTGAGACAGAAGTCTTCAGGACTTTGAGACAGAAGTTTGTCTTCAGCACTTGGAGACAGAAGTTTGTCTTCAGGACTTTGAGACAGAAGTTTGTCTTCAGGACTTTGAGACAGAAGTCTTCAGGACTTTGAGACAGAAGTTTGTCTTCAAGTTTGTCTACTTTGAGACAGAAGTTTGTCTTCATGACTTTGAGACAGAAGTTTGTCTTCAGGACTTTGAGACAGAAGTTTGTCTTCAAGACTTTGAGACAGAAGTTTGTCTTCAAGACTTTGAGACAGAAGTCTTCAGGACTTTGAGACAGAAGTTTGTCTTCAGCACTTGGAGACAGAAGTTTGTCTTCAGGACTTTGAGACAGAAGTCTTCAGGACTTTGAAACAGAAGTTTGTCTTCAGCACTTTGAGACAGAAGTTTGTCTTCAGGACTTTGAGACAGAAGTCTTCAGGACTTTGAGACAGAAGTTTGTCTTCAGGACTTTGAGACAGAAGTTTGTCGTCAGGACTTTGAGACAGATGTTTGTCTTCAGGACTTTGAGACAGAAGTTTGTCTTCAGGACTTTGAGACAGAAGTCTGTCTTCAGGACTTTGAGACAGAAGTTTGTCTTCAGGACTTTAAGACAGGAGTTTGTCTTCATGACTTTGAGACAGACGTTTGTCTTCAGGACTTTGAGACAGAAGTCTGTCTTCAGGACTTTGAGACAGAAGTTTGTCTTCAGGACTTTGAGACAGAAGTTTGTCTTCAGGACTTTAAGACAGAAGTTTGTCTTCAGGACTCTGAGACAGACGTTTGTCTTCAGGACTTTGAGACAGAAGTTTGTCTTCAGGACTTTGAGATAGAAGTCTGTCTTCAGGACTTTGAGACAGAAGTTTGTCGTCAGGACTTTAAGACAGGAGTTTGTCTTCATGACTTTGAGACAGACGTTTGTCTTCAGGACTTTGAGACAGAAGTTTGTCTTCAAGACTTTGAGACAGAAGTCTGTCTTCAGGACTTTGAGACAGAAGTCTGTCTTCAGGACATTAAGACATAAGTCTGTCTTCAGGACATTAAGACAGAAGTCTGTCTTCAGGACTTTAAGACAGAAGTTTGTCTTCAGGACTTTGAGACAGAAGTTTGTCTTCAAGACTTTGAGACAGAAGTCTGTCTTCAGGACTTTGAGACAGAAGTTTGTCTTCAAGACTTTGAGACAGAAGTCTGTCTTCAGGACTTTGAGACATAAGTTTGTCTTCAAGACTTTGAGACAGAAGTCTGTCTTCAGGACTTTGAGACAGAAGTTTGTCTTCAGGACTTTAGGCAGAAGTCTGTCTTCAGGACTTTGAGACAGAAGTTTGTCTTCAGGACTTTGAGACAGAAGTCTGTCTTTAGGACTTTGAGACAGAAGTTTGTCTTCAGCACTTGGAGACAGAAGTTTGTCTTCAGGACTTTAAGACAGAGGTTTGTATTCAGGACTTTGAGACAGAAGTCTTCAGGACTTTGAGACAGAAGTTTGTCTTCATGACTTTGAGACAGAAGTTTGTCTTCAGGACTTTGAGACAGAAGTTTGTCTTCAGGACTTTGAGACAGAAGTTTGTCTTCAGGACTTTGAGACAGAAGTTTGTCTTCAGGACTTTAGACAGAAGTCTGTCTTCAGGACTTTGAGACAGAAGTTTGTCTTCATGACTTTGAGACAGAAGTTTGTCTTCAGGACTTTGAGACAGAAGTTTGTCTTCAGCACTTGGAGACACAAGTTTGTCTTCAGGACTTTGAGACACAAGTTTGTCTTCAGGACTTTGAGACAGAAGTTTGTCTTCAGGACTTTGAGACAGAAGTCTGTCTTCAAGACTTTGAGACAGAAGTCTGTCTTCAGGACTTTGAAACAGAAGTTTGTCTTCAGGACTTTAAGACAGAAGTTTGTCTTCAGGACTTTGAGACAGAAGTTTGTCTTCATGACTTTGAGACAGACGTTTGTCTTCAGGACTTTGAGACAGAAGTTTGTCTTCAAGACTTTGAGACAGAAGTCTGTCTTCAGGACTTTGAGACAGAAGTCTGTCTTCAGGACATTGAGACAGAAGTCTGTCTTCAGGACTTTAAGACAGAAGTTTGTCTTCAAGACTTTGAGACAGAAGTCTGTCTTCAGGACTTTGAGACAGAAGTTTGTCTTCAAGGCTTTGAGACAGAAGTCTGTCTTCAGGACTTTGAGACAGAAGTTTGTCTTCAAGACTTTGAGACAGAAGTCTGTCTTCAGGACTTTGAGACAGAAGTTTGTCTTCAGGACTTTAGGTAGAAGTCTGTCTTCAGGACGTTGAGACAGAAGTTTGTCTTCAGGACTTTGAGACAGAAGTCTGTCTTTAGGACTTTGAGACAGAAGTCTGTCTTCAGGACTTTAAGACAGAGGTTTGTATTCAGGACTTTGAGACAGAAGTCTTCAGGACTTTGAGACAGAAGTTTGTCTTCAGCACTTGGAGACAGAAGTTTGTCTTCAGGACTTTGAGACAGAAGTCTTCAGGACTTTGAGACAGAAGTTTGTCTTCAAGTGTGTCTACTTTGAGACAGAAGTTTGTCTTCATGACTTTGAGACAGAAGTTTGTAATCAGGACTTTGAGACACAAGTTTGTCTTCAGGACTTTGAGACAGAAGTTTGTCTTCAGGACTTTGAGACAGAAGCTTGTCTTCAGGACTTTAGACAGAAGTCTGTCTTCAGGACTTTGAGACAGAAGTTTGTCTTCAGGACTTTGAGACAGAAGTTTGTCTTCAGGACTTTGAGACAGAAGTTTGTCTTCAGCACTTGGAGACAGAAGTTTGTCTTCAGGACTTTGAGACACAAGTTTGTCTTCAGCACTTGGAGACAGAAGTTTGTCTTCAGGACTTTGAGACAGAAGTCTGTCTTCAAGACTTTGAGACAGAAGTTTGTCTTCAGGACTTTGAGACAGAAGTTTGTCTTCAGGACTTTGAGACAGAAGTTTGTCTTCAGGACTTTGAGACAGAAGTTTGTCTTCAGGACTTTAGACAGAAGTTTGTCTTCAGGACTTTGAGACAGAAGTTTGTCTTCAAGACTTTGAGACAGAAGTCTGTCTTCAGGACTTTGAGACAGAAGTCTGTCTTCAGGACTTTGAGACAGAAGTTTGTCTTCAGTACTCTGAGACAGACGTTTGTCTTCAGGACGTTGAGACAGAAGTTTGTCTTCAGCACTTCAGACAGAAGTTTGTCCTCAGGACTTTGAGACAGAAGTTTGTCTTCAGGACCTTAAGACAGGAGTTTGTCTTCATGACTCTGAGACAGACGTTTGTCTTCAGGACTTTGAGACAGAAGTTTGTCTTCAGCACTTGGAGACAGAAGTTTGTCTTCAGGACTTTGAGACAGAAGTTTGTCTTCAGGACTTTGAGACAGAAGTCTGTCTTCAGGACTTTGAGACAGAAGTTTGTCTTCAGGACTTTGAGACAGAAGTTTGTCTTCAGGACTTTAGGTAGAAGTCTGTCTTCAGGACGTTGAGACAGAAGTTTGTCTTCAGGACTTTGAGACAGAAGTCTGTCTTTAGGACTTTGAGACAGAAGTCTGTCTTCAGGACTTGAAGACAGAGGTTTGTATTCAGGACTTTGAGACAGAAGTCTTCAGGACTTTGAAACAGAAGTTTGTCTTCAGCACTTGGAGACAGAAGTTTGTCTTCAGGACTTTGAGACAGAAGTCTTCAGGATTTTGAGACAGAAGTTTGTCTTCAAGTGTGTCTACTTTGAGACAGAAGTTTGTCTTCATGACTTTGAGACAGAAGTTTGTAATCAGGACTTTGAGACACAAGTTTGTCTTCAGGACTTTGAGACAGAAGTTTGTCTTCAGGACTTTAGACAGAAGTCTGTCTTCAGGACTTTGAGACAGAAGTCTGTCTTCAGGACTTTGAGACAGAAGTTTGTCTTCATGACTTTGAGACAGAAGTTTGTCTTCAGGACTTTGAGACAGAAGTTTGTCTTCAGCACTTGGAGACAGAAGTTTGTCTTCAGGACTTTGAGACACAAGTTTGTCTTCAGCACTTGGAGACAGAAGTTTGTCTTCAGGACTTTGAGACAGAAGTCTGTCTTCAAGACTTTGAGACAGAAGTTTGTCTTCAGGACTTTGAGACAGAAGTTTGTCTTCAGGACTTTGAGACAGAAGTTTGTCTTCAGGACTTTAGACAGAAGTCTGTCTTCAGGACTTTGAGACAGAAGTTTGTCTTCAGGACTTTGAGACAGAAGTTTGTCTTCAAGACTTTGAGACAGAAGTCTGTCTTCAGGACTTTGAGACAGAAGTCTGTCTTCAGGACTTTGAGACAGAAGTTTGTCTTCAGTACTCTGAGACAGACGTTTGTCTTCAGGACGTTGAGACAGAAGTTTGTCTTCAGCACTTCAGACAGAAGTTTGTCCTCAGGACTTTGAGACAGAAGTTTGTCTTCAGGACCTTAAGACAGGAGTTTGTCTTCATGACTCTGAGACAGACGTTTGTCTTCAGGACTTTGAGACAGAAGTTTGTCTTCAGCACTTGGAGACAGAAGTTTGTCTTCAGGACTTTGAGACAGAAGTTTGTCTTCAGGACTTTGAGACAGAAGTCTGTCTTCAGGACTTTGAGACAGAAGTTTGTCTTCAGGACTTTGAGACAGAAGTTTGTCTTCAGGACTTTAGGTAGAAGTCTGTCTTCAGGACGTTGAGACAGAAGTTTGTCTTCAGGACTTTGAGACAGAAGTCTGTCTTTAGGACTTTGAGACAGAAGTCTGTCTTCAGGACTTTAAGACAGAGGTTTGTATTCAGGACTTTGAGACAGAAGTCTTCAGGACTTTGAAACAGAAGTTTGTCTTCAGCACTTGGAGACAGAAGTTTGTCTTCAGGACTTTGAGACAGAAGTCTTCAGGATTTTGAGACAGAAGTTTGTCTTCAAGTGTGTCTACTTTGAGACAGAAGTTTGTCTTCATGACTTTGAGACAGAAGTTTGTAATCAGGACTTTGAGACACAAGTTTGTCTTCAGGACTTTGAGACAGAAGTTTGTCTTCAGGACTTTAGACAGAAGTCTGTCTTCAGGACTTTGAGACAGAAGTTTGTCTTCATGACTTTGAGACAGAAGTTTGTCTTCAGGACTTTGAGACAGAAGTTTGTCTTCAGCACTTGGAGACAGAAGTTTGTCTTCAGGACTTTGAGACACAAGTTTGTCTTCAGCACTTGGAGACAGAAGTTTGTCTTCAGGACTTTGAGACAGAAGTCTGTCTTCAAGACTTTGAGACAGAAGTTTGTCTTCAGGACTTTGAGACAGAAGTTTGTCTTCAGGACTTTGAGACAGAAGTTTGTCTTCAGGACTTTAGACAGAAGTCTGTCTTCAGGACTTTGAGACAGAAGTTTGTCTTCAGGACTTTGAGACAGAAGTTTGTCTTCAAGACTTTGAGACAGAAGTCTGTCTTCAGGACTTTGAGACAGAAGTCTGTCTTCAGGACTTTGAGACAGAAGTTTGTCTTCAGTACTCTGAGACAGACGTTTGTCTTCAGGACGTTGAGACAGAAGTTTGTCTTCAACACTTCAGACAGAAGTTTGTCCTCAGGACTTTGAGACAGAAGTTTGTCTTCAGGACCTTAAGACAGGAGTTTGTCTTCATGACTCTGAGACAGACGTTTGTCTTCAGGACTTTGAGACAGAAGTTTGTCTTCAGCACTTGGAGACAGAAGTTTGTCTTCAGGACTTTGAGACAGAAGTTTGTCTTCAGGACTTTGAGACAGAAGTCTGTCTTCAGGACTTTGAGACAGAAGTTTGTCTTCAGCACTTGGAGACAGAAGTTTGTCTTCAGGACTTTGAGACAGAAGTTTGTCTTTAGGACTTTGAGACAGAAGTCTGTCTTCAGGACTTTGAGACAGAAGTTTGTCTTCAGGACTTTGAGACAGACGTTTGCCTTCAGGACTTTGAGACAGAAGTTTGTCTTCAGCACTTCAGACAGAAGTTTGTCCCCAGGACTTTGAGACAGAAGTTTGTCTTCAGGACTTTAAGACAGGAGTTTGTCTTCATGACTTTGAGACAGACGTTTGTCTTCAGGACTTTGAGACAGAAGTTTGTCTTCAAGACTTTGAGACAGAAGTCTGTCTTCAGGACTTTGAGACAGAAGTTTGTCTTCAGTACTCTGAGACAGACGTTTGTCTTCAGGACGTTGAGACAGAAGTTTGTCTTCAGCACTTCAGACAGAAGTTTGTCCTCAGGACTTTGAGACAGAAGTTTGTCTTCAGGACCTTAAGACAGGAGTTTGTCTTCATGACTCTGAGACAGACGTTTGTCTTCAGGACTTTGAGACAGAAGTTTGTCTTCAGCACTTGGAGACAGAAGTTTGTCTTCAGGACTTTGAGAAAGAAGTTTGTCTTCAGGACTTTGAGACAGAAGTTTGTCTTCAGGACTTTGAGACAGAAGTCTGTCTTCAGGACTTTGAGACAGAAGTTTGTCTTCAGCACTTGGAGACAGAAGTTTGTCTGCAGGACTTTGAGACAGACGTTTGTCTTCAGGACTTTAAGACAGAAGTTTGTCTTCAGGACTTTGAGACAGAAGTGTGTCTTCAGGACTTTGAGACAGAAGTCTGTCTTCAGGACTTTGAGACAGAAGTTTGTCTTCAGCACTTGGAGACAGAAGTTTGTCTTCAGGACTTTGAGACAGACGTTTGCCTTCAGGACTTTAAGACAGAAGTGTGTCTTCAGGACTTTGAGACAGAAGTGTGTCTTCAGGACTTTGAGACAGAAGTCTGTCTTCATGACTTTGAGACAGAAGTCTGTCTTTAGGACTTTGAGACAGAAGTCTTCAGGACTTTGAAACAGAAGTTTGTCTTCAGCACTTGGAGACAGACGTTTGTCTTCAGGACTTTGAGACAGAAGTCTTCAGGATTTTGAGACAGAAGTTTGTCTTCAAGTGTGTCTACTTTGAGACAGAAGTTTGTCTTCATGACTTTGAGACAGAAGTTTGTAATCAGGACTTTGAGACACAAGTTTGTCTTCAGGACTTTGAGACAGAAGTTTGTCTTCAGGACTTTAGACAGAAGTCTGTCTTCAGGACTTTGAGACAGAAGTTTGTCTTCATGACTTTGAGACAGAAGTTTGTCTTCAGGACTTTGAGACAGAAGTTTGTCTTCAGCACTTGGAGACAGAAGTTTGTCTTCAGGACTTTGAGACACAAGTTTGTCTTCAGCACTTGGAGACAGAAGTTTGTCTTCAGGACTTTGAGACAGAAGTCTGTCTTCAAGACTTTGAGACAGAAGTTTGTCTTCAGGACTTTGAGACAGAAGTTTGTCTTCAGGGCTTTGAGACAGAAGTTTGTCTTCAGGACTTTAGACAGAAGTCTGTCTTCAGGACTTTGAGACAGAAGTTTGTCTTCAGGACTTTGAGACAGAAGTTTGTCTTCAAGACTTTGAGACAGAAGTCTGTCTTCAGGACTTTGAGACAGAAGTCTGTCTTCAGGACTTTGAGACAGAAGTTTGTCTTCAGTACTCTGAGACAGACGTTTGTCTTCAGGACGTTGAGACAGAAGTTTGTCTTCAACACTTCAGACAGAAGTTTGTCCTCAGGACTTTGAGACAGAAGTTTGTCTTCAGGACCTTAAGACAGGAGTTTGTCTTCATGACTCTGAGACAGACGTTTGTCTTCAGGACTTTGAGACAGAAGTTTGTCTTCAGCACTTGGAGACAGAAGTTTGTCTTCAGGACTTTGAGACAGAAGTTTGTCTTCAGGACTTTGAGACAGAAGTCTGTCTTCAGGACTTTGAGACAGAAGTTTGTCTTCAGCACTTGGAGACAGAAGTTTGTCTTCAGGACTTTGAGACAGAAGTTTGTCTTTAGGACTTTGAGACAGAAGTCTGTCTTCAGGACTTTGAGACAGAAGTTTGTCTTCAGGACTTTGAGACAGACGTTTGCCTTCAGGACTTTGAGACAGAAGTTTGTCTTCAGCACTTCAGACAGAAGTTTGTCCCCAGGACTTTGAGACAGAAGTTTGTCTTCAGGACTTTAAGACAGGAGTTTGTCTTCATGACTTTGAGACAGACGTTTGTCTTCAGGACTTTGAGACAGAAGTTTGTCTTCAAGACTTTGAGACAGAAGTCTGTCTTCAGGACTTTGAGACAGAAGTTTGTCTTCAGTACTCTGAGACAGACGTTTGTCTTCAGGACGTTGAGACAGAAGTTTGTCTTCAGCACTTCAGACAGAAGTTTGTCCTCAGGACTTTGAGACAGAAGTTTGTCTTCAGGACCTTAAGACAGGAGTTTGTCTTCATGACTCTGAGACAGACGTTTGTCTTCAGGACTTTGAGACAGAAGTTTGTCTTCAGCACTTGGAGACAGAAGTTTGTCTTCAGGACTTTGAGAAAGAAGTTTGTCTTCAGGACTTTGAGACAGAAGTTTGTCTTCAGGACTTTGAGACAGAAGTCTGTCTTCAGGACTTTGAGACAGAAGTTTGTCTTCAGCACTTGGAGACAGAAGTTTGTCTGCAGGACTTTGAGACAGACGTTTGTCTTCAGGACTTTAAGACAGAAGTTTGTCTTCAGGACTTTGAGACAGAAGTGTGTCTTCAGGACTTTGAGACAGAAGTCTGTCTTCAGGACTTTGAGACAGAAGTTTGTCTTCAGCACTTGGAGACAGAAGTTTGTCTTCAGGACTTTGAGACAGACGTTTGCCTTCAGGACTTTAAGACAGAAGTGTGTCTTCAGGACTTTGAGACAGAAGTGTGTCTTCAGGACTTTGAGACAGAAGTTTGTCTTCAGGACTTTGAGACAGAAGTTTGTCTTCATGACTTTGAGACAGAAGTGTGTCTTCAGGACTTTAAGACAGAAGTTTGTCTTCAGGACTTTGAGACAGACAGTCCTGAAGTTTTATTAAACAGATGATGGTTTGGATTTAAATGAACACACTTCTGACAGACAGCCTTGAAGGTTAACTGATCCCATGTGCTGTTTTCTGTGTGTTAGTGTCTGTTTAAAGTCAACTTCACTGCTCTCATTGTTTTTGTGTTGTTTTTATCTTTTATGGCCCAAAGTTAAAAATCTGGAGTTTGTAATATTGGATATTATCGTATTGTTGTCCAAAGAATCAATGTATGGTAATAAAACTGGTGATGTGGACGACCACGTCCACATATGGCGTCCAAGGTACCCTGGGTGTGTTGGTTGTTGACGTTCTGGGACGCCGTGTCAACTTCAGCCTGTTACATGCATTGTCTTTTTCCAAAATACACTTCCTGTTTACACAGGAAATTTACAGCTTGCATACAGACCCCGTGTCAGCGTGGGTTTACTCCGGGTGCTCCGACATGTTCTCCCTAAGATCCCTCTTGCTGTGACGCTAACCACTGCTCCACCGTGCCTCCATCTTTTTCACATGATAAAGATACTGTCATGATGTAATGATTGTTTTTTTTGGTTCTTCTGTATTTGTAATTATTCCAACTTAATCTAACTTTAATATAACTATTAATTTGATCTTTTTATATCATGAAAACTTTATAGTGTTCCTCAGATTAAACGTTCGTCATTAAAAAGACGTTCCAGCGTCAACGTGATGTAAATAAACAAATAAAATCATCCATGAAACAAAACACTGTTGTTGTAAATTGTAATTTACAACAAAATCACACATTTCTTTATAACAAATTATTCTTGTTATAAAAACGTTAGCATCAGAGAACTGTTTTGTTTTTTTGGTTTCAAAAGCACCAAGTTTATTAAAACAAGGACGAACCAATGAGTCATTTAAAGAGAAGGTTTCCTGTGTTCCTCACTGACCTCAGGATGTTTGTGAACTTTGACCTGCTGATTCGGACAAACTCCTCCATGAGGCATGTTTTAACGTGTGAACTTATTTCTAACTGGTTCTATTTTGATGGAAAAGGTCTCATCAATGGAAGCTGATTGAATCTGAGAACGTTTTGGGGCCCTCGCCATGATATCTGGGGCCAGCTTCTGTCCTCGGGGAGCGCCGAGGCCTGCAGAGGTTTTTGTCGAGGTGTCACACTGACTTCACTCACTGTGGTACGTAGACACGGTGAAAAACTGCCGTACAAAAACTGTTGAACTGTTTCTCTATGGGAGACGCTCGGCGGCAGCTGAACGTGGCTTGAGGTTTTCTCCCATCAGCCCGCTGTGGCTTCTTTGAAGAGAGATGGCGTCTTATCTGATGGGATTCAGCAACTGTGTGAAAAAAAACAACATCAGCAGAGTCGTCACGTGACCTCTGAGGATGCTACAGAGGCTTCAGTTACACAAGGTACACAATATTTATCATGACACAACAAAATCAGAGTTTAGTTTAGTTTATTTGCACATTATACACACACACACACGTATATGTGTATATATGTGTGTGTGTGTGTATATATATATAAAAGGAACCAGTCTGATCATCGTCAGGATGCAACACACCTGTGCTCAGCTCTGGTGGTAAGCGCTCCACCTCCTGGGAGTTGTAGTTTTTTAAGTCAACTGTGAGGCCTACAAATGGAGGCCATACTTGTCTTGTCATACACACCAGAGTGGAAAAGAGGGCGGAGCACAGTGGATACAGAGCAACAGGAAATGTCAGAGCAGGGCTTTGACAGGAAACAGGCTACAGCCATCAGAAATCAGACACCCCCAGATCTGTGCTCCGCCCCTTCTCACTTTGATTTATTTTGGTTTTAAGGACAATGCATATTATTGACCCGGGGGTCTCTGGGTCCTTCTCCACTGCAGTCCTTTGGCAAATGTTCTGAAACCAGTTAAAGGGCTGATTTTAAGGTTCTTTCATTTGTTGTTAAAGCACTACATGAGCTGACACTGCAGTAGGCTGACTTATTTTGGCTCTGAACCCGTCATCTGGTCGATTGTGGGCCAGAGTGTGGATACCCGACCCGAGCCCGACGGGACCTGACAGGACCCAGTGGAACCCGACGGGATAACAAATCAGAAATGTTGCTCGTGTTCGGCCCACTTGACACGCTGCTGTGTTGTGTGGCGTGTTTGACTGTGAGTAACAGCAGCCTTTAGATGGTCATTGACACACTGTCCATGTGCGATCACGGTGAACAGACAGGCTGTAACCATGGTAACGATAACTATGTCAGGTAACAAACTGCGTCGCTTAAAAATCAGAAAGTCTGTCAGGTTCGGGCCGGACTCGGTTATAACAGTCTCAGACTCGGGTCGGGTTTGGTCAGGAAAATGCGTCCCGAGTCAGGCTCTACTTTCAGTACTTTTTTTTTTTCTTCCAAAACTTTATTTACACAGTTGAAAGTACATGTTCAGTGACAGATATGCTCGAGGCGAGGAAGGAACAACAGAGCTGAGTGTGTACTTTCTGTTTAATAACAAATGAAGGTCATTCCAAAAAGTCTGACGACAGGGACAAAGCCAGAAGAGATGTGTCACCGTTCCCTCTGTGTGGTGACAGGACGAACACAGAGGGCCAACATTAAGCTTATTTAACAGTAACACTTGTGCAGTATTTTCCACGATACCTCTCGCACCTTATTTGAGACACAAATTCTTGGGTGATACCCACGTTTTCCTCCAGTTTATATCAAATATAGATTATTCCAAATAAAAATGGAGGCAGTTTACTAATTGTTGCCCTCTGAATTAGTTCTCTTGTACATTAATTAGCAGTTTTAGCACTCAAGAAAGGATCTGAGTTTCCTATAAATAATTCAGGTAAGGTAAATTGAATATCGTTGAAGATGACAACAGATATTTAATACCTGATGGGATGGCATCAAAGATAATAGCGTGTTCTCTAGGTAGGACAGGGATGTTAAATTCTGATAAGAATTCAGTATCAGTGAGCATGTGACCTTCTTTGTTAAATAATTGACAGTGTACCATAATCGACCCATTTCTTAAAAAATAAGGATTTGTGTTTGAAACATATCTCCTGGTTATTCCTAATGTAATATTTGTGAGGAGAACAGTTATGTTTGTATACCAAGGAGCAGCATAAGTCTACTTCCATCACTGTTCACCAAACTTTCTTGTGTCCTGTGCGCCTTCTTCACGGCTGGCAAATTAACTTTAGGTGCATTACCGCCACCTACTGGGCTGGAGTGTGTGCATCAGTGTTACCGGGGTGCCAGAAATTAGAGAACTGAGAATGGTTAAATGTTTTTTGTTTTCTTTTTATATGTTATTTTTTCTGTAATTAATTAATTGAAAATAACACATTAAAGTCCCAGCCCTAGTTTTAATAATCTCTTCATGTTTGTAATTGTTTCCACTGGTTTTATTCTGTTTCATATTTGTGTACGTTTTATATTGCTATATATTTGTGTGTCCTTCTTTTATTCTGTGCAGCACTTTGGTCACTGCGGCCGTTTTTAAATGTGCTGTATAAATAAACTTGATTTGATCCGAGGAGATCTTCCTCACAGTGGTTCAGTGTGTCTATGTTCTGTGGTTGCTTTGGTGTCTTGGTTGTTCTAAAAAAATAACTGAATATTAATAACAATGGCTGAAAAGAGACAAATGGTTAATGAACATACTGCTGCTGGCTGACCAGGAAATGGCCGTCACAGGAGAGCCCAACCCTAAAGGTATGGACAGACGTTATGATGGACATTTACAGGATGGAGAAGATGACGGCGTTCGTCAACAATTAAAATGGAGCAATTTGTTGCATGTTGGGAAAAAATGTAGTAAAAACTATAACATAAGGACAGGATCACTGCCTGACTGCTCAGTCATTCTTATTTTACGTGTTATTCTTCAGCTCTGTAACAGGAACATCTGACGTGCACATGCAGTTCAGGTTTAATGTTGAATGCCAATAAAAAGTAAAAACCTGCTGAGCTTCCTCTTCCAGCTTTAATATGGTGACATCTCTCCACTTCCTGTGTCAGTGTTTGCACCAACAGCACACCTGTCCTCACACGGTGTTCAGGGGGTGTTACCTGGACCTGGATGGTGAAGAGCGCTGACTCTTTATTTGTTCTGCTGACGGAAAATGAAGAGAAATGTGAGAGAATGCTGCTGCACAAAGTCTGGCGACGTGTCCTGTGGATTCTCTTTTCAGAGTTCGATCAGTCTGGTGAGAAAACAAACCTGTACCAAAATCTCTCCACCAACTTGAAGCCTCTGATTCAGTCCTGACACCTGGGACTTTACTTTATGACGTGTCGACGGCGTGCAGTCCACCGCCTCCTGAGCAGTGGGGAGGAAGTGACGGATAACACAGACACATCAATCAAAGAGGACGCGGCGATAAGGGAGAACATAGTTAACGTTTATTTAAAGGCTGATTCCACCAGTTCTCAAAGTCTACAAAGAGACAGAAACACAAAAAGCCTCACAAGTCAAAGCTCAGGTCTGAATTCATGTTTCCTGTCAGACGTGATCACGACTCTGCCGTCAGAGCTCCGACCAGCGAGGAGCCGCCACCGCCTCCTAACCTCCCCAACATCTCACAGGGTGGAATGTCCATTTAGTTCTTACTCCAAAAGTCAAAGCCAGTCAGCAGCTCCGCCTCTCCTCGGCTGGCCTCGTGTGTCCTCACATTCATTATTATTTTATCTTTATTATTTTTCAAATACATTTTGTAAATGCAACATGAAAAGCACAATCACACGGAAAATAGACACGTCTCTTTGAAGTCGATAAAACACCCTCGACGGGAAAATAAAAACAGGCTTTCGCTGATTTTTTTTTTTTTTTTATCCCTCAGAACTAAACGATGAGTGTTGAAGGTAGAAAAACAGCTTTCTGCTGGTTTCAGCTGGACAGGAAGTTACTTACAGTGCTGCAGTCTAAACCGTCTCCTCTAAAGACGCTGGAGCCTCTGAGCGTCACTCTCTGCTTTCTGATTGGCTCGACAACAACCAGGACTGACGGTAAATGCTCTACAGGGACGAAACCACAGAATAAAACCTTGTTTCCACCACAGGAACCTCCCAGAGACTCAGGAACCTTTTTAAGGAACTTAACATTTAGTTCCTGGACATGAAAATAAAACAGTCTCTGTCCAGGAGCTGTCGGGCTGCAGTGGTGCTGCGCATCATTAACGCAGAAATAAATACACTTTTCACTCTCACAAACCAAACACAGGAGCAGAGAGCTGAACATAAAATCATTTGATCATCGATCTGAACCATCTGATGGTTCCAGCCGCTCAAATATAAAACAAACGCTGCTTTTCTTTGTCACACGTGACAGCTCGCTAAATCAGACAAAATATGAAGATTTCAAAATGACTTTCGGACGTTTTCTGGACAGCAGTCGACCAACAGAAAAAGATTTTGATCATCAATTCATCTCTGGAGTTTCTCACAAGTTCCACTTTTTAAAAGTGTGAATATATTCCGCTTTTCTTTCCTTCGACAGCAGTCTGAATATTTTCTCAGTGTGACGTCATCTTCTCACGTTGCTCCGATGTTTCATAAACCAAACAATCAGTTGATCAAGAAAATAACAGGAAGATGACCTAATGATGAGAATAACGTTTAGGTGCAGCCATCAACAACACAAAGACTCTGTGTTGTTGTTTGAGTCAAAACTGTTTCAGGATGAAGCAACACGTCCTCATCCTCGAGTCGTCACATAACGCCGCTTCGTCAGTGGACTTTCACGTCTACATATTTTCCGTAAGGTATCCTCCTGTGTCTGCTGTTAACGTTCAGGGACGCTGCAAACAACACTGGGACGTTAACAAAAGCACATGTTTAGGTTTAGAACCAGAATCACCGCCCTGTGGCTGTATGACTCCGCCCACCAGTCCAGTGTCTCTGCTTCACACACAGAAGATCTATCCAATCAGCACAGTCTCAAGATTAGAGTCACCAATTCAGTATCTGACCAAATGTCTCCCCTTCTGTTCCTGAGATATGACGTTAAAACATGATGATGTCACAGTCAAGCTGACCTTTGACCTTCATTATTTTATCCTGTTAGACATTTGTGTCAAGTTTGGTCAGAGTCAGTGTATGAATTCTTCAGTTATGTGAGGTCACACTGACCTTTGACTTTTGACCACTAAATTCTAATCAGTTCATTCTCAAGTCCGAGTAGACGTTTGTGCCAAATTTGGAAAAATTCCCTTGAGGTGTTCTTGAGATATCGTGTTCCTAAAATGAGACATACGCAAGGTCACAGCGACTTCTGACCATCAAATTTCAATCAGTTCATCCTTGAGTCCAAGTGGACGTTTGTGCCAAATTTAAAGCAACTCCCCCCAGGTGTTCTTGAGACACCACACTCAAGACAGTGAAACAGACAGAATCACAGTGACCTTTGAACTCTGACCACCAAATTCTGATTACTTCACCCTTGAAGAAATTACCGCATTCACAAGAATACGACAGATGCCTGGTCACGGTGACCTCTGACAGCAACAACTGATCAGTTAATTGTTGAGTCCAGGTGGACGTTTGTGCCAAATTTAGAAAATGTCCCTCAAGGGATTCTCTAGATAGCCGGTTCACAAGAATGGGATGGACCGACAACCAGAAAACACACTGCCTTCAGCCTCAGCTGTCGCCGGCACGGAGGCATAAAAACCATCGTAGATTGGCTCTGCATATGTACAGGAAGTGGTGAAAGTCTGGTGTATGTTGGACCCGCCCTTCCCGCCTGCCCCTCCCGCCCACCCTATAGGGGCTTTCCAGCTCCTTAAATTATGTTGTTACTGACAGCGTTTCAAACTGACACCATCCAGCAGTGTATTATACCCCACGACAGGTGCCGTCTGGCCACGTTATGAACTGACGCTGCCTGTCTGCGAAAGGTAGCTCATGGCGTCACTATCAGATGCCGAAATCACTGACAAAGCGGTGGTATTTGACGACTTCAGAATGAGAGCGGGCTGAACTGCTTCACTTTCATCAGACGTGTCAATATAAGGTCATTAATCAATTGTTCTTTTTCCAAATAAAATCATTCGATGTTTCACCTGCTCAAATATGGAAAGAAAACTCTGAGTTAATCGTCACGTATGACGAAGAGCAGCAATCAGACCGATTTTAAAATTATTTTCCGATATTTTATAGACTCAGATTCTCACAGCGAGTATCTTTTGGACTGCTGATCAGACAAAACCTGCCGTCTGAAGACGTCGCCTTAGCGCTTCTCCCACTTCTCGGTTGTTTTAGAAACTAAACGATTAATCGGTGGATCAAGAAGATCATGGAGAGATGAATCGATCATGAAATTAATCTTTAGCTGACGGAGTGAAAACTGTTTCAGGAGTAACTGCTTCACTTTCGTGGATCATCACGTGTGTCAAAATGTTCCTGTACAAAAAACAAAAAGGGGCGGGGCTGTTAGCTCCTGAGTTTGGCCCTTGCGGTTCCCTGTAGTTCCTTCAGGTTCAACAGTTCAGGGTTTCAGTTTCAGACCAAATAAAATCAGAGCTGCAGAGCTTCCTGACGCTACTGTTGATAAAAAAAAAAATCTGCTGTACAGGGTGGAGCTGCAGTAGTGGTTAGATAGTGGGAAACATTCAGGCTGAGCCGACAACCTGTATACACCTGTCTGTCTGTCTGTCTGTCTGTCTGTCTGTGGCCTAAGCTCTACAACGGTCAGTAGTCAGGGGACAGTGAGCAGGCACAGCAGAGCCCACAGAGCTGCTTCACACTAGTAAAAAGGCAGAACATGAACATAAAGAAACAGTAAATGCAGGTTAAGTAAGCGAGCAGGGTTACATCGGGTTTTTTTTCTTCGTTAAGTAAAGAAATAACAGGAAGAAGAGGCCGGAGAGGAAGAGGACCCCGAAAATATTCAAGCAGAAAGCTAATAGACATACCTGTATTCACCTCAGAGGGCGTGAAGCTAAAACTGCTACGAACAAATCACAAAATACAGTTTGTTTGTTTTTCTGTTAATATCTGCGTCTCATGAAGCTAACGGTAATACTATCCCTAAGTTTGACGGGGTGTTTATGTTCTTAGCCCCCTTCCCTTGTACTTCTGTCTTTCCCGTGACGTTACCCGAAGCCGTCTCGTCGTCGGGCCTCCGGGCTCTTCCTTCAAAACAGGCGGGACAGCGAGCGGTGGGTCAGGTGACATTACACACCTGGCTTCACAGAGCAGAGTCCAGTCCTGATTCTCACGACACGGCTAAGAGACAAGGCCCCTTTAAAGTCCAACTATGGCAATATATATTTATTTATATATTTATATAGCTGTAACCCAAACCGTCCTCCTGCCTTCCTTCATTCAACCAACCAGCTACAGAGAGCCTTCCTCCTCCTCCTCCTCCTCCTCCACAGTAATGAAAATGATTGGAGAGATCAGAAAGTCCAGTCTATGTTGACCCCCGGCGCTTCACCTGACCTCCCCCCTAAACCCGACCACCACACCGTCCTCGCTCTCTCACATCACCCCCGTTTCAGTCTGCGGCGGCGGAGACGCTAAAAACGGGCGCTCCGACCGGACCGAGCAGACGTCCAGGAGGTCGCTTTATTTTTTATTTTGTTCCAAAGAAAGAGGAAGTTCTTCACAGCTGAGAGAGGAGTGGTGGAGGTGTGGCGTCTGTCCAAAACCAGGGGGGGCCGGTGGTGGTGAGGGGGCGTGTGTTCCTCAATGTTCAGATTTTCCGCGGGTTGAAGGAAACCCGGCGGTGGCGTGGCGCGTGGCACCGCGGTTGAAGAGATCCCGCGCCCTCCGGTCCAGGAGGGGCGTCACCGCTCCTCGACAGCCGAGGGGGGTGGGGGTGGTGTTTCAGCCTTGTCGGGGGGTCGTGTCGCCTCCCCAGCCTCCACCTTTTCTCGCCGGTTTAATTTCCCATTTTAGTTGGAGCTCGTCTTCGTCAAACTTCTGTTTTTTTTCTCCTCCCGTTTTTCTCCTGGTGGTGGTTTTGTTGACGTCCGGACACAAAGCGCCGCCTCGGCCTGCCGTTCAGTGGGGCGGGTTCATGGCGCCGTGACCTCGCTGCTGCTTCTGTTTCTGCTGCAGGAGGAGCTGCTCCAGCGCCGACGGGCCAGGCTGCATCATGGAGCTGGACCAGATCGACTGCAGGAGAGAACCAAGTGTGAGCACGATGCAGGATTCATACAGACACAACAAAATCAAATCCAAGGACTTTCTCATTTTCAAAAAGAATTCTTTACTAAACTTAAATAAAAGACGTGATCACTGTCGGTCTCTTCTGTCAGAATCAGAGCAAGAGCGTCACTGTCACCACAGAAACCACTGTGCTCCCTTAGCTTCTGATAAAACTTTGGTCAAACTATAAAACTGTGTTATGCAGGATTTATATTTCTGCCTAAAACTGTTGACGCAGACCTCCTGTCTGTCTCTGTGAGCTGAAACCATTTCCCTCAGTGGAAACTAAACTTTGATTGACTTTAATTTCACAGATAAGAAACAATAAACTGTGAAGACAATAAAGCCTCCACACACTGTGTGTGATTTATCCTGACTGAAATATGAGCAGAGGAAATCTCTGCTAGCTGCTAGGCTAACTTACACAATGTAAAATGCCATAGGCTTGTGCTAATAACGTAAGCATGTTGTATTTGTTTGGAACACATGTTTAGTATAAAACAGTTGTTTTGTCGGTGAACGTTGTGAGCTGTGATGGAGCTGAATTTTGTACCGTTACCTTTGTTAATAATGTTAGCATGTTGTATTTGTGGGGAAAATGTGTCCAGAGTTATAGTGACACTGATTTGTGTTTGAAACTGTCTCTATTAAGCCATGTTTACTGTGTGTTTAATGTGTGTTTTGAATCATCTAAACTTTACAGCACTTCCCAGAAACTCCAACGCTGACTAGTGTTTTGGAGGTGTAACTGCAGAGTGACACAGACATACCACACAAGTATAAATCCAGCTTTATGTGGTTCATGTGAATCTGAAGGACGTTTTAAGTGTTCTGTTCCTCTGTTGAAGAAGCTCATTTCAGTCTTGTGAAAATTCCCTCTGACACTGTGTGTTCATCCACAGAGGGTGGATGAACACATTATTGTTCTGACAGAAGGTAACATCACCAACTCTGACGAGTTATGATTCAGACTCAAACTATCGATCTTACACCGTTTAGATAATTAATAAAAAATACTGCAGTCCTAGCTGTGTGTCACATGACAGGACGTCAGCGGACCTTGAGGCTGTCGAGCAGCACGGTGGAGGACGACTCCTCCATAGGAGACTCCTGATTGGTCCAGGAGCTGCCGGTCGGCCCCGCCTGGTGCCAGCTGGTGTCTGAGGCTGCAGAAGAGGCTGCGGCCGGCAGGTAGTCCAGACCAAAGCCACTGACCGCTCCTGAAACAACAACAACAACAACAACATGTCAACATATGGAGGCAGAGCTCACAGGAAATTCAACCCTTTGAACTCAGGGCTGACTTCCTGTCTCCCAGCAGAGCACCAACACGTCTCTGACAGTCACACCAAACATCAGGATCTTCAACAGATATCAGAGACCACATCAGTCCACCTGTCAGTTGAACCTGAAATTGACCTGAAGCTGAATGTTTCTGACCTCTAAACTCAAACTTCACCTCTTCATCGGAGGATTTAAACTGTCACTGAAGACCCTCTGGACCCCCTAAACTCTGCCTCTCTGCCCCCTCTGAACCCCGTCAACACAGTACCTCTGGTTCCTCTGAACCCTCTGAATCCAGTCCTTTTGGACCCCCCAAAATGTTCTGGCCCCTATGAACCCTCTACACCTTCTGTATCCTCTGGACCACCTCTCTGCCCTCTCTGAACCCTCTGACCCCTTGGGACCCTCTCAACTCTGCCCCGGCTAGACCGTCTGCCTCCTCTCTGAAACCTGTGGACCCTCTAAACTCCACCTCTCTGAACCTCCTGAATCCAGTCCCTTTGGACCCTCTGGACCCTCTGAACCCCCTGAATCCAGTCCTTTTGGACCCTCTGAATTCTGTCACTCTGAACCCCCTGAATCCAGTCCCTTCAGACCCTCTGGACCCTTTGGACCCTCTGAACCCGGCCCCTCCCTCACCGGTCTTGTCGGCTTTCCAGCGGTCCATCACCCTGCGGTCCCGGCTGTCCGGAGTGCCTATGGGCCCGAAGTTAGAGAAGGGCATGGCTCCGTGGTTGTGTGTTGGAGGGGACGATGGCAGGCTGCTGGGGTTGGAGGAGTGAGGGGATTGGCTGGCCGGGGTGGAGTGATCTGCCAATCAGAACACAGCTTTCACCTCAGAGCCTGGTTCAGTACTGAAGATAAATATCTACCATATTCAGATGTGTACAGGTGGGACGTACCTGAGCTGGCAGGGAGGGAGGGGGACCAAGGAGTCCCTTCAAACAGGGAGTACAGGGAGGGCTCCTGGTGCATCATGGGAGCGTCGGGCTTGGAGCTGGGCGGCAGATTCTTGCCGTAGGCCTGACTGAAGATACTGTTCTGGTTGTACTCCTGGAACAAAGAATAAACATTGCAGCTCTGATTGATCAGGTGTTTGGTTGTTTTTTTTATTGAACTATCACAGTATTGATCAGCAGTGTGATTTAATGTTACAGATAAGACAGATTAGATCCATAAGGCCGACCTCTACACAAGGACGCACACGTTGTCAATCAAGTCAGTGTTCAGGGAACAAATTCAAGATGACAGACACACTAACATTGAAATTATTTTCTTTACCTTGAAGCTGGAAGGCTGACACTTAACTTATTATCCTGACTCCTGAATCCACAAGTTTTGATTCAGTGTTTTAAAAGCCTCAAAATCATAAAATAAAATTTCAAACCGTCAGACGTGCAGGTGCACCTGACCTCAAAGTCTTTGAATAAACTTTGCCATCTGGTGGTTGAACAAGGTCACAACAATCTTTACACTTCTCTGCACACTGTTAAACACCGACTCACAGAGCGGGTGCCAGCTACTCAGGGTTATCTTTGATTTATTAGATGGAAACAAAAAGTGTTTGATTTTGAGATCCTGTGTTATCTGAGCATGACAGGTTCCAGGTTTAAAAAAATACAGAAGTGCAGAAATCTCCTGAAGTGATCATCTCCGACACACACACAAACACATGCAGGTTAAAACAAGATCTGTGGAGAGAACTTTTCAGGTGATGGTCTGACCTGCATGGGGAAGCCGGACATGGGCAGGAGAGAAGATGATTGGCTGACGACCTCGGGGCCGCTCTCCATCCTGGTCTGGTTTGGCAGCTGCAAAGACGAAGCACAGACGACAAACTTCACACCACGTCCAACTGCGATCTGTTTTATCCTCTAACACTGTCCTGATCTACAGTCTGTAATTTAAACACGTCCAAAGTAAAGGTCTGTGACATCAATGTGGCTCGTTTCAATCTTATCGACTAAAATCTACTGCTCACTGTGTAAACATGTAATAACAGAGCTACGTTCAGTATTCCAGACGCATTTGAATGCATCAAGCACCTGCAGCTGTTTCACAGTGAAATCCCTCCAGCTGAAGGGAACGTGACCAAAACAAGTCATGAAGCTGGAGCAACTGTAACTGTGAAGTAGCTGCAGGAGACACTGTGGGTCGAAGCAGAAAAACCCTGAGGGGCACTTTTATGTCTAAGGACGACACGTTTAATGAGCATTTACAGCATCAGTGTTCTGACTGTCGACAGAAACCTCAGACAGAATATTATTATACCTAACTCTAAACTGATACAGATCTCTTCATCAGAACTCTTCATCATCCTTTAAATCTCAGGGATCCACTTCAGATTTCTCATCTTTAATTTATAGCTGTTTGACACTTTTGTCTGTTCTTGTGTTTGAATTCATTTTCAGTCTCCACGAGGCATCACATGACTGTTTAAAGACATTCAACATGTCATTAAAACTACAATCTGAAGGATGACCGTCTGTTCGACTGTGTGTCTGTCAGCTGTCAGTATTTCTCCTAGCTCACTCCAAGTCGAGAGGTGGGAGACAAAAACTGACAGGAAACAAATTTCCTGCAAAAATCACTAATGTCAGGATTTAAACTTTATATTTACGGGTGAAGGAAATAATTCTTGCTCATCATCTGGTCGCTCTCAAGTCAGTTCAAACTGCAGCGAAGCTTCGTATTTGACTGTCACTTTTTTTTAGAGGGACTGAATTTTGCATCTTTTTAATTTCTTAACTAAGTTTGTTTGGTAAATTATTGACAATAACCAAGTCACAGCAGAGTAACTCTGCACAACAGGGATGGGCATTTCATGTCACTTCCATATTCAAGTACTCGCACTGAATTATTGTCATATTATTGATGGATCTGTTTTCCCTTCTTTAGACTAGTCGACTAGTCTTAATTAAAATTTTTGTTTAGTCGACAGGAACATTCCTAATCCATACCACTACTTTTTTGGATACTCCTCATCGTTTTGGTACTCTTACAGGTGTGTGTGTGTGTGTGTGTGTGTGTGCGTGTGTGTGTGTGCGTGTGTGTGGAGGAGTTCATCCCCGGCACAGAGCGCACACGAGAGGCTGCGGGATGATAGTAAATCAAATCTAAATGTGTAAAAGCACTGATAAAAGAACTGATACCGTCAGCACTTATCAATACTACAGGGCTTATTTAGTACTGGGTTTCGGTACCCATCCCTATGTGACAGTGAAGCTGACCTTTGATCTTTTGGACATAAAATGTCATCACTTCATTATTTTATCCTGTTAGACATTTGTATGAAATTTTATCATAATTAGTGAATGAATTCTTGAGTTATGGCCAAAAACATATTTTGTGAGGTCACAGTGACCTTTGGTCATATTTTCTAAATAGGTCATCGTGAGTCTGAGCGGACATTCGTGCCAAATTTGAGGAAATTCCCTGAAAGCATTCTTAAGGTAACATGTTCATGAGACTGAGATGGACACAAGGTCACAGTGACTTTGACCTTTCAGCACCAAAATCTAATGACCTCATCCTTGACTCTATGTGAATGTTTGTGCCAAATTTAAGAATTTTCCTGAAGGCGTGAAGACCTGAAGACATGATGCCTCTGACCACAACTAGTGCCAACGTGGAGGCAGAAAAAAAAAGCTTTTGACGTTGAATAAATTCTGATGTCTTACTGGAGTACTGATGCCCATCCCTGCTACACAACAACTACTATCAACATGTGAGGACAGTATTCAGTGAAGGAGGCAGAGTGAGGCGTGAGGTCTGGATGGGACGAGATGCAGGGGGGAGGGGTTTGGATGGGAGGGGGATCAGGATGGAGGCGTTGCAGGCGGAAGACAGGGCTACATACAAATATGTTTGGTCCAGGAGCAGTGCTAAGAGGGCCAGCCAAGGCCTGGAAGAAATCAGGAGGCTTAGAAAAGACGAGCTCCTCCTCCTCCTCAAAATCTGCTAGAGTTTTTAACAGGTCAGGAGGTAGAAGAGGCGAGCTCTTGTTGTCCTAGTGAGAGATGAAGCCAGAAGAAGAAGAAGAAGAAGAAGAAGAAGAAGAAGAAGAAGAAGAAGAAGAAGAAGGGTAAAAACAAAGAAGAGAGAAAGAAAGAAGGCAAGCTGGTAAGACCGAGGTGGAAAGAAGGAAAGTTATGCTCAAAGCTACAGAAGCCTGCAAGCTGATCAGAGACAGTTCATCATCACACAGGACAAAACACGGCTGAAAAATCTCTTCTTCACATTTTCCTGACAGTGTGCGTCATTCAGCTGTGACTGAAGGCTGTGACTCCGACTCCAGTCTGCAGGGTCGTTCATAAACGAATAATTACCAAATAATTCAGTTTTAGTTTGACCTCCCTCCTCTCCCTTTGAAAGGAGTAAATTACAAGGTGTTTAATCATCAACAGTGTTTCCCCTACCATTATATTAGGGGGGCGCCCCGCCCCCCCTGGAAGGTCAGGTTAATTTAATTTAATGTAATTTTCTATATAGCGCCAGATCACAACTGAAGTCATTTAAGGTTACCTTTCCTATAGAACAGGTCTATACCTTGTCCTTTTATTAAACTAACTAAATAACATCTTATTTACACCACAGCATGTCACTTCTGTCTCTACATGGTCGCGCATTTTCAATTCCCTTCTGCTCTCTGTATCGTGCACGGCGGAGTTCCGCCCCCAACACACACACACGAACAGACACGTGCGCACACACAGGTATGCACTAGAGCGCAGCTCAGGCTGCATTTTCCCGGCCGAACCCGACCCGAGTCCGAGACAATTATAAGCCAGCCCGACCCAAACTCAACGCAGTTTGTTACCTAACATAGTTATTGTCATGGACCGCGTGTAAATGACCATCAAAATGCTGCTGTTACAGTCAAACATGCCGCTCGCACAGCACCGCTCGCACAGCAGCACGGCACTGCACACCTTTAGTTGGAGCGGAGCCTGTGTTGCGTTCAGGCGTTGTCACGTAAATAACAAATTCCAACAAATCCCCCCCCGCGCCCTAGCCGCCGCCGCCGCCCCCCCAAAGCTGTAACCCTAGGGGAAACACTGATCAATGAACCCATTCATTTTCGTCCCGAGCACGATGAGACGTGATGTAACCCTATCACTGATGTATGAGCAGAATCAATCTTCACACTGACCTTCGACGGCGGTTTGAGCTGTTTGACGTCAGCACGTGAGGAACATATCAGAGAACGCACTTATTGAGTTTGGCTGTCTCAGCACCGATCCTGCCACATGACACACACCCCCTCTGCTAACCTGACCACTGCAGGAAACCCCCACACACCTCAAAAAATCTACACTGATTTGTTTAAATTCATTTTAACGCAGTCTAACCCCAAACTACGTCATAGAATCAGTGTTGTTTCATTCGTTTGCCGTACCAAGGACAAACTAAGACGTCAGTTTCAGTTCATTTTGCTTTCGATATCCCAACATCCACTGACCTGTGACTAACGCAGATGGAAGTCTGCACCTGGTTTATGGTCCACAGAACGAGGCTGCACGCCCACATTTTCAGAACAAAATACAACAGGCTGCAGTGAGAGTCTCTCTCCATGGGATATTTCAAAATAGCAGCTTTGTGCATTTAGTCCTTCTCAGGCAAGCTCAGTGGTTTAGTGTTGCTGTAGCCCACAGGAAGTGAGGATTAGAATATATGACCTTCACATAATCCGCTCCAAATTAATCTATATTTTTAAAGTCAGCACTAAAAGTGTCTGTCATATAAAAACTAAAGTGATGCTCAAAGTTGTCACAGGGAAATTTAAGGTGTGCTGATGGATTCACGTCATCAACTCATGCATTGAGTAACATTACAAGTTAACGTTCCACCTTAAAAGTTGCCGGCAGTCGGCCCAGTGAATGAAGTGATTTTTTTCTCTTTCATTTTATAGTTGTAGTTTACTGATGTATGAACAGAGGTTACATCAAACCAGAGTGAGCGTCCTCTACTGACCAATCAGACTGCAGTGTTCACAGCTCCACCTTTTAGTACCAGATCTGTGTGCTAGGTACCCCAACAGAGGGGGGACCAAACATGGGGACGCTAAGGAACGCTGCTATTGGTACCATCCACAACTTTTCACTGTGGAGACAGAACAACAGCGTACAGAACTGAACCGTACTACTCGGTGGAAACGGGGCTCTTTGGGAGCACTCAGCCTGACAGAGCTGGGTACACTCAAATGGATGGCGGCTGGTATACAATAAAAATGTTTTCATATTGAAAGTATGTCTTCATGGTCTTTTATTACCAACTTTTTCAGTATTACAGAAATGTAATTCTCACCCATGTCTTTATTATTTATACAAAAATATTCTGACGCCAGACCAACTGCGACGCTTCAGTAAAACTAATCAATCATCCCTGCGTATTACGACCGTGCGGCAGCTATCAGTCGAGCATCTAAACAAAGCTGTGCTGCAGTTTAAGCACGTCTCATCTCACATTCAACCCGACTGTAACGTCTGTAACCTTCCAATCAGAAACAGTCAACCAAGAGAACAAAACTGGGCAGGAAAAGAAGCAGAGAGACAGAAAAGCAGCACGCCCTCCTCCTCCTCTTTCAGTGTCACCTGAGAGCTGCTCACCTCAAACGGGGGACCCCGGGGCCCCGCGGAGCCGTCCTGCTCAGAGCAGAGACCACCCGGCGGAGGCCTCTTCATCCTATCCGCCATCACAGCCAGACCCTCGCCCATCCTGTACGACGGCTCCCAGTAGAAGTCCTGCATCTTGACGTTGGGGTACTTCATCTTCTTGTCCATGTTGGAGAGCTGTGGCTGGGAGGGCGGCTGCAGCTGGTGCTCGTACAGTTTGAGAGGATCCTGAGGCGCCATGTAGAAGGCCTGCTGCTGCTGCTGCTGCTGCTGCTGCTGCTGCTGCGGCTGCTGAGGCTGCTTCAGGGACATCTGCATGGGAGGGATCTTCTGCAGAGCAGCCTGAGCCTGGTTCCACATCTGAGCCGGCTGATCCTGGACCTGCATGTACTGCTGAGACCAGACACACAGCTCCAGTTACCATCACTCACCGCAGCAGACAGTTCTCACCTGGCTGCGTCACTTACAGCCTTCACCTGCTCGACTGAATACAGTCATGACATCTTTCATTTCTCTTCCTGTCACCTGACAGTGAATGTATCTGCTAACAGGTACAGTGTGTGTCTCTTCTTCCTCCACATCAGTGAGCCACACTCTTGTTCCTCTAACCACTAACACACAAATAGTCCCCGACGAAGTCACTGTGCTGTCCTGCTTGTTGGATAAAAGCTACAGTGAGCAGCTGTTGCTGATCAAACTACAGATTTAACGCTATATTTGTGTGGCTGCTGACTGTTAGTGAGCAGCTGGGAACAGCTGGGAGCATTCTGGGTGCTTTGAGGATTTTAATGCCCTGGGTTTTGCCCCTCAGGCTCTAAGTAGGCTGACACCACTGACCTGCTGCAGCCCCGGGTGGTGAGGAGGACTCTTCCCCATCCCGACTTGCTGGACCGGTTTGGTGGGAGACTGCTGCTGCTGGCTCATCGCCTGCACCTGCAGCTGGACCGACTGCTGCAGAGCCTGGGGCTGGGGCTGCTGACCCTGGGAGGGGCCCTGGTTCATGGGCCCCGGGCCCTGTCCCGAGGACCCAGGCCCCTGACCTGGACCAGGACCGGAGGGCCTCTGCTGACTGTACGGAATGTGGGACTGCTTCCCGGCCTGGGTACCGGCCTGGGTGTGGACGCCCGGCTGGAGGAACGGCCCAGGGACGGACACTCCAGTGGAGAAGGTGAAACCTGGATTCACCTGAAGCCCCGGGAACGCCACCGGGGGAGGGATCACGTAGGCTGAGGGGGGGAAACCTGCAGAGAAACCAATCAGGAGCAGAATTTAAACTGACAGCAGAGCTGCTATCACACACAAACTGTACCGCTGCAGTTGTTTTCAATAGAGCCATCCATTTTAATACAGTCTGTTTCCATGACGACAGAGAAAATTGATTTATTGTGTCAGACTTTTAAAATCCATGTAAACATGTTAGTCTGACTGAAATGGTCCTACAGTGAATTTGTCACAGTGGGACTAACACATCCAGATAATAGCCCCTTTTCCACCAACATTCCCAAGAACCTTTATTTCCAGTAATTTATTTACCTGGGAATCTGTGTGGTTTGTGTTTCCACCTCAAAGTTTGGGAGAATTTATTCAGACCAGGCGTATGGGGGAGTGGTAAAAGAAACTGCACTACACGTCCAGTCCAGTAGGTGGCGGTAAGAATAAGCTGAAGGCCAAACAAGCACGATGACGCCATAAACAGCGACCAGCACAATATGCCAGGACGCTCAAGTTGTTCTGTTGTTCCTCGTGTTTTACTACATCACATATAAAACCATGTGATCTGCACGGAAAAGACGACAGGCGTTATTAGTAAAGACAATTGTGAACACCTGAAGCTTCTTATAATCTCGCTTAAGTTCCTTGAGCTTTTCACGAGTATGTTTCAGCGTGTGCCCTATATTTAGCTCCGCCAGCTTGTCGGCTATTCTTCCATAGACTCGGTCGTTTCAAGACGCCGACTCAAAGTCCCGCTGAATTTCTTCCTCGGCAAATGCACCTCGTCACCCGTCCACTTCTTGTAGCTTCTCTTCTTTTGCTCCGTTTTCAGCGTTCTTCAGCACACAGCCCCGCCTCTCAAGAATTCTGGGGAATCTGAAAAGTCCTACCCCATTACTAGGTACTTTTTTCAGGGAAAGTTTGGGGTTGAGGGAACGTTTTTGTGCCGGGTAATTTAGGTGGAAACACGTTGAGGTTTTTCAAAATCCCGGGTAAATGATAAAAGTTCCTGCAGTGAAAAAAGGGCTGATGTGACTCCTGCATGTATACAGTCAATCAGAGCTCCTGACCCGGAAGTCCAGTAGCATTAAATGTGTAAGAGAAGAAGCTCGTAACAACATGGAGAAATCTACATCCAGAGATTATTTTCATGATCTGTTAATCTGCAGATTATTATATTTTTAAGATTATTTTTTGGGCTTTAGCCTTAGACAGGACGATGAGAGCTAGCAGGAGCCCCAACCTGCACATTATTTCATCACTTCATCATTTTGTCTAAAAAAAAAACAGTCAAAAAATAACCTCTAAAAAAAATTACTGAAACAATTAACTATTAATTATTATCTGTAGATCGACTCACTGACTGCTGGTCGAAGCTGTAATTAGAAAGTGTGTGTGTGAGTGTGTGTGTGTGTGTACCAGGTCTGCTGGGCAGCGGCGGGAAGGCTCCAGGATGATGGATGGGGATGAACTGGGAGGAGCAGGTGGTTTGAGTTTGAGTGACAGGAGTCTTCTTGGCCTCGGACACCGGAGTCTTCCTCAGCTCCGTCTGCGCCTTCACCTGAAGGAGAGGAAACAGGCATGATGTCAGCGGCTGCTTCATTAAATATTCAGAGGAGCAGCTCTGTCCGGGAAATGTTTGCATCTCTACCTGTTTTCCAGCATCGGCAGTTTTCTCATGTCCAGCTTTTTTCAGCTCGCTCTTCCTCTTGGCGTCCCTCTTCAGCTCTCCTTTCCCAGCAGCCCCATTGCCTTTGGTGAAGTCTCTGCGCTCCTTGCCGCTGTCTTTCAGATGATGGTTTCGCGTCGGCTCGCGGCTCTGCTCTCGGGGTTTGATGTTCTCCTTGAAGGTGACGACCGGTCGGTCGCTGCTGTCGGGCCACGAGCTCTGCGTCTTCCCCGCCGACAGCACCGACTTCAGGCCGGAGTTCCCGCCGTCGTTGGCCGTCTGCTCGGCGTTGGACGACTCCTGCAACACCGGCGCCTCCTTCTCCTGTGGCTCCTCGATGGCCTGCTCTGGAATGTCAGTGATGAAGAGGAGGAGGCTGTCTTCACTCACTCGGCACTGGATAAGCCTGCAGAGAGGAAACACAGATCAGTGTACTGATGTCCTGTCAGCGTGCGCTGACCTCTGAAGTGACTCACGCTCTGTGCAGCTTTTAAGTTGCTGCAAACCTTTCAACTGTTTCAAACAGGAAAATAAATGACCACAAAATTACTCTTAACAGTTTGTAGAGGACAAACTTCTATCTTAAATAATAATATAAATCTTCTGTATTGTGTCCTTGGTTGTCATCCGCCCCCTCACTCACTCACAGTTCTCCAGCAACACTTTTTAGAGCCGTAGCCTGACGTGCACCTCCCCGGAAATGTACCTCCACGTCACAGTGACGCAGACCTCCTGTCTGTCTCTGTGAGCTGAAACCATTTCCCTCAGTGGAAACTAAACTTTGATTGACTTTAATTTCACAGAAAAGAAACAATAAACTGTGAAGACAATAAAGCCTCCACACACTGTGTGTGATTTATCCTGGCTGAAATATGAGCAGAGGAAATCTCTGCTAGCTGCTAGGCTCATTTATACAATGGAAAATGCCATAGGCTTGTGCTAATAACGTTAGCATGTTGTATTTGTGGGGAAAATGTGTCCAGATAAAGACAAGTGTTTGTCTGTGAATGCTGCCAGTTATAGTGAAGCTGATTCGTGTTCTTGTACTGACAGAGGTCATGGTCATGTATTGTACAATAAGTCAATAGCCTAATTATCGCAGCCGGCCCAGTGTTTACATTGTGCTGCAGTAAAGGTTCAGAGTAAGTTTGCCTTTCAGCATGAAAGCTGACAGACGCAGTGACAAGAGCAGATGAACACTCACCCCGGCTGGTTGTCAGCCACCCATTTGCCCAGACTGATGAGTCTCTGATGTCGAGTGTGAACCGGCAGGCCGTCCCTGTCCACCAAAATGCCCTGATGACCCTTAGTAAAGTCCAGGGACCTGAAACACCAAAAGACATCAGGACATGGAAACCTTCTGACTCATCACTGGCTGACTCACCAGCCCAAACACTGAACACTCATCCTAACACTGAATGAAAAAGTGGAGTACCTCAGAGCCGGGCGGAGCGCCAAGAAACCCTGCAACTCAAACTCCTCTGGCAGGGGCGTCACTGCACAGAAAATAAACACACCTTCATCTTGAACACATGTGACATACACACATTACAGTGCTGTACCATCAGAGCTGAGGCAGAGTGGATACATCTAAAAACACTCTACGATACATTTATTAAACATTTTCGACTGCAACGACTAAAACTACGGTTAAACTTTGCAGATTTTCAACCAGGTCTGTGTCACCATGTCAGCATAGTGCGTGCAGATGAACAGTGTTTGTGTTTATCTGCACACACTCCCCACAGCCGTTCTTGGACTCACTGTCCTGTTTTCTAAATCCTAACAGTAACCTGAGGAGGGCTCAGATCAGACGAATCGATCACTGAACTAAATAAAGAATCAATAGCGGCTGGTGTCTTACCTGAAGAACAGGACACATCGTCCTCTTTGGGCTGGAAACTGTTGAGGATGGAGACCAGCCAGGGCCAGATGCTGAGAGACAGGAACAGGAAGAGGAGTTAAACTTCCTATTCAGAAGTGATCGAACAGCCCAACGTGTTGACAACAGGACAGAAGACTTACTGCTGCCTCTGGTCCACAGCGGCCTCGTGGAAGACGCTGGGTCTCAGTTTGAGCCAGTCCAGAGACACTTTGATGGCCGGCAGAGGACACTCCCCCATGATCTCCTCCCCTCGGCTCTTGTTGAGCAGAGCTCGGCTGCACATGACGCCCAGGAAGGACACTAAGGGGACAGGAAGACAAACACCATGAATGACCAACCATCAGTCAGCAGACAAAAAGACAGTTTCCTGCGGCGCTGACAGCTGAGCTGAATGAATGACTGATGAGACCTGCTGGTGTTTCCACCTGCAATAAAACAGGTTCAGCCAATCACACGTCTCATATGACATCATAATGTGGATCACATGCTTTTCACCTGTAGTACACCTGTAGTCGTCATATGGTTTAAGGCTGCTTACATCATTTAAAATGGGTGCAGAGCAGGGCTGAGGGATACGGACATAAATTCATATCTCAGTATTTTCAGGCTGAACAGCACGATATATTTCCCCGTGTTTTCTGCTAAGTGGGCTACATGTTCAGTTGTAAGCTGATCCACAGCTGAAGTCCACTGTTATTTCTGCTGCAGGTGTTTTTCCACAGCAGGGCAGGTAAAAGAAGTTTACCTGTTGGCGGTCAGCTGTTTGTCTGCAGCTCTTCATCATCTCACTGTGTCTGCTTTTACTCTTCCTCCCTGCTGTGTCGTTAGACTTGATTTAATTGAGGAAAAGCTGCTGATTAAGTTTCGCTAATTCAGTAATAAACATATTTAAATTCCTTTGGAGTTCTAAAAATAAAAGTCCCCTGTTATTTTGTCATGTGAAAACTTTTATTGTGAAGCAGCAAAATAAGGAAAAGTTGTGTTGAGCTGTCGAGCAGCAACTTCACACAGCTTCTGATACGGGGATGACAGTGAACATGAAACAGTGAAATAAAGCAGATATCTTAAGTAAAAACAGGACGCAGGAGAGAAACTAAACTCCAAACCACAGACGCACTGAGAGCTGAACACACAGAGACGTTTAAAGACACCTCTCTCTCTCTCTCTGGTCTCCTGCAAAAGGGGGTGGGTGGGTGGGGGGGGGGATTCTCACAACACACACAGCTTGTTTGAGGGGGAGAAACAGGGCGGTCAGAAGTTGGCTGAGGCTGGCTAAACGCCATGGCTACCCGCTTCAGTGCGGGCGGCCCGGCTTTCGGACCTACTCCGGAGAAGGCGTGGGTGCTCAGCTCGGCGTGGCACTGCCGTCTAAACTGATAACAGAATCGGTGCAGCGTGGCTTGACTGGATGCGGCTAAAAGTTGCAGAGGAAAAGGCCCACAGTGTTGTACGTGTGCTGTAATACGAAGCCAGACTGCTTTCATTGACTTAACAAGGCCAGCATCTACACACCGACACAGAGGGTGGAGCTACATGTACCTTTAAATTAAGTTTGCAAGCCACCAATTAATAAACACAGAAGAACGACAACACCTGCAGCACGCTGTCTAGAGGGTAAAACATGTCTCAACGTGGACATCATTCACAGCTCCAGATGAAGACAACAGGACGGCCTGAGGGTCTGATCTCTGACCACCTGACGCAGGTTAGACGCAGCGCTGAAGGACCGCGTGTTAGCATGAGCTAATTAGCAGCAGTGGCTAACATCCAACACCGAGCTTTGAAAGGCTCCACTCTGTTGTTAAACTTATTGATTACCGCTCGCCATGTGATGCTACAGTTAGTGATTATTGGTATTGTTAGCTCACTGTGTGTGTGTGTGTGTGTGTGTGTGTGTGTGTGTGTGTGTGTGTGTGTGTGTGAGAGAGAGACACAGCTGAGTGTTAATGTGTGAGGTGAATCAACAGCAGCTGTAGGCTGGTCTATGGTGGGACGGTGAGACGGCGCCTGGGCGTGATGATATAAACATGTGATCCAGCAGATGTTGATGTGAGTCACCAGAGAATTACACAGCAACACTGGGCTTCATCATCATCATCATCATCATCATCATCCTCTGTCTCACCATTAGGTTATATGGGGGCGGGGCCAGTGAGGGTAGACCTGATGTTGGCAGGTATGAAGAGTCACACCTGTTGTTTGTGTTTGTTGTGTTCACAGCTGTGGAATATTAAATCAGCCATATTTCCCCACATCATGTCAGCCTGAACAATAACGACAGGTTACACACTTCTCTTTAAAATACAAACGTGAGGTTATCGGTCATCAGCCCTGAGAAGCAGTGAATCATCTGTATGGGTTGAAAAAATCCATATCGTACATCCCTAAATTTAACTGTCTCACTGTGGTGAAAAATAGTTTTTAAAAACAAGCAGCGAACAGTCTCATATTCACGTCACAGCACGTTCATGCTTTTGATGCAACGGTTTCATCAGCAAATTCTTTTTCATCTTCCTGCATTTTATTCATGACACGTTCTGTGTGAAATGATGTTGAGAACGTGATGACAGTACGGTAGGAGGTCACACTGAAGACTAATGACAGTGTGTGTGTGTGTGTGTGTGTGTGCATCTTACTGAAGAGTCCGAGCAGCTGGAACCAGCTGATCTGCTGCTCGCTGCTGTAGCTCTGCTCGCTGCCGTCAGCTGTCAGGTCTCTGAGGTGGTGGAGCTCAAACAGGTTGATGACGGTGATGTGGACCAGCTGCTGAGAGCTGAAGGCTTTCTGCAGGATCAGCCTCTGCACACACACACACACAGTGCCATTATAAATACTCTACTCATGAAGACAAAACCAGGCAGAACTGACACAAGTGATGGACTCTGTCTCACCTGAAACTGCTCCTCCAGTTTCTCCCGCAGACCATCCAGCTTGTCCAGACTCTTACTCAGGTAGACGTGACCGTGAAACTTGATGAAGGCCCTGATAAAATCTGACACGCTCCACTTGGTTTTCACCTCATCACGGCTGCAGACACACAGACGGAGGACAGAGGGTTTAATACTGCAGACAAACATCAGACTCACAGAACGAAGGTTAAATCAAAGCCTTGCCTCTGATTCTAGCTGAACACTTAGGGCCCGTACACATGCTGCAGTTGTTGTGCCCTCTAATCTGTTGTTTTTAATGTAGACATACGGCAGGCGCGCTCAAACACCAGAGTGATGCTGTCACGACATGCGCACGTTCCCAAGGGCCTATTTTTTAGGGTACGGCAGCTGCACACCGAGACAAACTGAGTTCAACTTTTAGAACGCAGCGGCACACAGCATGTCATGTGACAGGGAACAAACAAGGAGAAGATGATCATTCAATGCAGAGCTGTCAGAGCCTTACATGTGTCCCACAGACAACATTTTAGTCCCTATACACACTTATAAAACAGCACCTGGAAGAAGATCAGCTCTGCACTCAGGATTTCATGTAAGTAGGCTGGTGCTTGTTATGGTCGCTTAGGAACTTCAGACGTGACCTGCCTCTGCGCTCTCAAAAGTTGGCGCAATTGGCACAGGAGTCGCACACAGTGCCCAACCTCGTGTTTTCCAGGCTGTAAAAGACATGGCATGTGTGCAGCCCCTAAGGGAAAACATGTTCCTGTGCCGTTACCTCTCCAGAGCCTTGGACAGGGCCTTCTGCAGGTTGGTGGAGGCTGCTGGGAAGGGGAACTTGACTGCGATGCTGCGGCAGTAGTAGAAGATGGTGGTGAGGTGGTCTCCTTTAGAGGAGGCCAGGATGGCCAGCTGGTTGTACGGCTGACCTGCAGGAGACACAGAGGAGCATCACACCACGCACACAGGGAGGAACTACAAACATGGCCATTGGCCACTTTAACCTCAGAGCTGCCTGGAATAGTTTATGGTTGGAGTTCAGTGGGTGGAAGCAGGGTTATTATCACAAATTAAAGGCGAAACTAAAATGAAAATAAGCAGTGAAAAACACTGTCATTGACTGGAACTAAATAAAAACAATATACGTTAAGACCAGAATCATCGCCCCGTGGTTGTATGACTCCGCCCACCAGTCCAGTGTTTCTGACAGTGAAAACACGGATGCTTCACACACAGCAGATCTATACAATCAGCACAGTCTCAAGGTTAGAGTCACCAATTCAGTATCTGACCAAATGTCTCCCCTTCTGTTCCTGAGATATGACGTTAAAACATGATGATGTCACAGTCAAGCTGACCTTTGACCTTTGGACCTTCATTATTTTATCCTGTTAGACATTTGGGTCAAGTTTGGTCAGAGTTAGTGTATGAACTCTTCAGTTATGGACAAAAACGTGTTTGTGAGGTCACAGTGACCTTTGACCACCAAAATCAGTTCACTGTTGAGTCCAAGTGGACGTTTGTGCCAAATTTGAAGAACAAAACAGTTTCACACATCGAGGCATATCAGAGCAGCGGGGCATCAACAGCTACAGAAAATAAAATTGCTGTTGTTTTAAATTAGGTGTACGGTGATCTATGGAAGATTACAGCGACAATTTCATCACACGCAACAAAATTCAATGACTTTTCAAAACCTTTTAATGATTTTTACTTATGTTTTTCCAGGCTGACTGTGGGAACCCTGACGGTGTTTCGCCGTAATGCAGGAGATTGTTGTTTGCTTGATCCTGTATGTACCAATCTAACGTAAAAACCATAACAGCTACAACGTTCATTCTTTTTGCGGCAGAAAGCTCAGGCTTCTGTCTGTCCTGTCATCATGTTGTACGCTTGTAATGACATCACTGCGTTAGGTTACATGTGGTGCAAAACCACGGTGGTGCCAGAGGAATGACTGATGAATCAATCACAGCGTGAGTGTATCTCAAAAACTGAAAAGTGTACGTAGTTTAGAGAACTGATGGGAGTGTTGAGAAATATGTTCTTTGTTTCTACATTTAAAAATGTTTTGGATCAGGATGTTATGTTTTTTTATTTTGTAAAATCTGATGAAAAAATGTATACTCCACGTAATGACATCACAATAAGCAAAAACACCAACATGGGCACTGGCGGGCTCTTTCTATTTCAGAGTTCAAAGGGTTAACAGTTAACAGGGTTAATGTATTACAGTAAATAAAGAAAAGCTGTTGTATCGCTGCTTTCAACAACAAGGACACTCAAAGAGCTGTAGACATAAACCCCTCGTACGTCCTCACACCTCCTGAGTGTTTCCAGAGAGACACTCAGACAGACTTTAGCCTAGCTTAGCGCAAACATGATGCAGGAGACTCACCGTTTGATGGGACCAGCTGAGCTGCATGTCGGTAGTATGACTCGGCCTGGCTGGTCTGGTTACGGTAACGTGCTGAAACACACATACGAGAATAAAACTGAGATGTGATTTGTTATTTTAGGGGAGGTGTAAAATCAGTGATTAAGTTAGCAGCCTGTCAGACCCGACTGTCGGCTCCGATAACACTGTGATAAAAGGACGTGTGAACGCTCTCACCTATGTCTCCCAGGTGGACGAGGCAGTGCTGGCAGATGTAGGAGCAGGAGCTGGGCTGCGGGGTGACGATGGCGCTGGTGTTGCTCTGTTTATTGCTGATGATGCCGAGCTGAGACGACTTGACGCGACACGGCAGGTCCACATTGAACACGGTGCACAGCTCCTGCAGTAACTGGAGACAACACAGCAGAGGTCTGTTTATCCAGAGGACACACTGCGTCAAACCATCAGTGATCAGGACGCATTCATGGTTTTAACAGATTCATATAGTTCACATTTTGATTTCTAAAGTATTTACATTCCAACAGTCATGATTCACATCAGAGTTGAGATTCTGCGTTTATCGAGTCAGGAGTGGGCGGCGCAGATCAGATCCTCTCGGTCGCTCATCGCTCTCCTGGAGCCAGACGCCACAGACAAAACTGTGATTTCACTGGCATGTCAAAGCAATATCTGGCAAAGCTCAGATTGTGAACAGCGTCCACATGTTCCACACAGAGACACACGCTTTACCCGACAGAGAGATCATCGATATCATTCAGGTAAATTCCATCAGAGCTCGTCTGTAACAGGAAATCAAATGAAGGAGCAAAACTTCTCCTGATTCCAGACCTCACAAACACGTTACACATCTGTTCACGTCAGTCAGACTGCGACAGAATCAAATAACGCAGGGCGTTCAAGTCAAGGACAAACAAGCGGAGGACAAGACATCCACAGGTTTGATTTATAGAAGAAATGCAGGTGAACAGCATCGACCAGCAGCTGCTGACAGAGACACACTGTTCAGACTGTGACACAGAGTCCATGAACGTCAACAGGAAGAACATCACATACTTCAACACGGTCGACAGTTTCCTGCTGACAGAAGTAGTGATGCACCATGGAAAATCTATATTATTATGGGATATTCTGATAATGAAGTTACAGTCGGTGAATATCACAGATAGTAAGACGCCAGACTGCTGTGACTGACTCCACAAGGGCAGCATCTACACACCCAACACAGCAGGTGGCAGTGCACCGTTCAAGCTGGTCGATACAACAGTTAGTTCTGACCGAGCACTCTGATTGGACAGGAGTTATTCCATGAGCGCTGATATACAGTATAAATGCACTGGGACTTATAACTCCGCATGTATCACATTCAACATTTTAGTTGAATAATGAGGACGACACAACGTGCTGATTAAGGCCCTGATCACACAGACAGCATCTTGCAGGTTGTAAAACACGAGGCGCGCCGCACTGCTCTCTCTTTTTTACCTGAATGCCACTAGTGAAAAAAAAAATTGCTTGCTGCGTCTTTTGATTGTTGCCAGGCAACCACATCAACACGCCCCTCACCCTAACCTTCCTGTGTAATCAATGCACTGTTAATCAGAGTGTAGCTCCTGACATGTTTAAGCAGAGGGTACTGTCTGTAGCTCTGGTTGAGGGTGAGAGGCTGTCAGCAGATAAACAGAGATCTGTGTGGGTACATGAGACCCTAAAAAAGAGGCTGGATCATGGGGAGTACCACCAGTTGGTCCAGGAGCTTCTCCTCCATGATGGGGAGTACCACCAGTTGGTCCAGGAGCTTCTCCTCCATGAAGAGGAGTACCACCAGTTGGTCCAGGAGCTTCTCCTCCATGATGGGGAGTACCACCAGTTGGTCCAGGAGCTTCTCCTCCATGATGGGGAGTACCACCAGTTGGTCCAGGAGCTTCTCCTCCATGAAGAGGAGTACCACCAGTTGGTCCAGGAGCTTCTCCTCCATGATGGGGAGTACCACCAGTTGGTCCAGGAGCTTCTCCTCCATGATGGGGAGTACCACCAGTTGATCCAGGAGCTTCTCCTCCATGAAGAGGAGTACCACCAGTTGGTCCAAGAGTTTCTCCTCCATGATGGGGAGTACCACCAGTTGGTCCAAGAGTTTCTCCTCCATGATGGGGAGTACCACCAGTTGGTCCAGGAGCTTCTCCTCCATGATGGACATACTGCACTTATCTGCTTCCACGCCTGCTGTTTTCTATTGAGATGGTGCTAACTGTGGTTTGTAAAGTCGTATAGCTCTGGGTTTCTCCTCCATTGTTTACCAACTGTAAACTTGTTGTCGTGACCACCACAGAAGCCCCGCCTCTCAAATCATCCCATTGGACAATGGGGAAAAAGATGATGAAAAAAGAGACGATGTTGGGTATTTTTTTGCTCCAAGTTGAGTTTTTTTTTTTTCTTTAAAATCGAGGAGTTCAGAGTGCTCCGGCAAAAATGCGAGGCGCGTAGCAACGCACAAAGCTTCATTCTCGTTAAAAACAATTACAAAAAGGCGCCTCCAGCTGCTGAACGCTCTCTGTGTGATCCGGGCCTCAGCTGTTAACTCATCACATCACACGTACTCGACCAAAGTGACCATCAACGACAGATTTCACTGGTTGATTTCACTGGAGACACACAGATGTGACCTACATGATACACAGCAGCTGGTCAGTGGTAACGTGTCGACCTACACAGAGCAGCAAGCTGGTGTGCAGGAGTGTTTATGTGTTGCTTGGTAACAGTCCAGTCCAGGTCCAGCAGCCGAACTACTGGTTTTGGTGAAACCAACTAAATGATTGAATAAACAAATGATAACCTGTAGCTGCATTTTACGGTTGATAAATGGCGTTTGTAGAACTGTTGTATAAAGCAGGATCACACTCGAGGTGGTGCTGTTGGACTGAATATAAACATGGCTGTGATGCAGTCGAAGGCATGAGGCCGCTACAACGGAATCACAGCCACAGTACTGTGCTCTCTGGTACTTTTTCCTGTTTTTCTTGAGTTGTTCAGTTTTCAGCTCTCATGCTCTGATCACACACGAAGGAACTTCTAAACATCAGACACTTGACTCCTCAAATGACTGAACTGTTTTCCATCCTCTTATCTGGGGCTGGGTCTCGGGGGCAGCAGGCTGAGCAAAGCCCCCCAGACGTCCATCTCCCCCGAGGTGTTCCCAGACCAGATGAGATATATAATCCCTCCAGTGTGTTCTGGGTCTGCCCCAGGGCCTCCTACAGGAGGCGCCCAGGAGGATCCTGATCAGATGTTGAACTACCTCAACATGAAGGAGCAGCGGCACTACTCCGAGCTCCCTCCAGATGTCTGGGCTCCTTAACCTATCATTCTCATCTGTCTGTAAAGTTCTGCAGAGCTTTGAGTTGGAGCAGCAACTCTCTGTGGGATGTGACGAGGATGCAGACGGAGGAAACGAGCTGAAGTGCTTGTTAATCTGTGACAGCAGGGATTTCAAGCTGCACTATTGTCAATAAGCGTTTTCTGGACCCATCAGTTGAGGGGAACTGCCCGCTGCTCACTGGAGAGCTCCCCCGACAACTACAGAGGTTTTTGTTTTTCTCTGTTTGCTTTCACACCACCATCAAGAACAGTGAGGCGACGTCCAGTCAGCCAGCCGGCAGCTGGTGCAGCAACTTCCACAAATTAAAATGGCGATGCATTTCCCCCGTCGCATATCTGCTCAGTAAAGCCTGGACTTCACCGTCATTCCAATGGACCATGTTTTCTTCCTCTTTTTCCCACTGGAAGCTGCTGTTTGTGTGTGTTGTGTTGTCTGTTGTTTACACCACTAACAGGTTTATAAAAATGGTGTTGTATTGGCTCAAGTGTTCGACCTATCACAGTACACTTAGGTCACTCCTAAGGTTGGACATTATGTGATTTTCATGGTACAATCCCAGGAAATATCGCGGTATCACAGTGTGACAGAATTTATATTATTATCAGTCAGAATGAGCCTTAAAGCGCTGAAAGCAGAAGGGTTATTGTTGGTTGAACAAATATCTTGTTACTATAACTGCAACTGGAAACCATTTTGTTGATGGAAGTTTGTGTGAAAGTCTCTCCTGAGGAAATAATTAAAATAAAGAGGAGATTCTCCATCTAGTTACATTTTTTAGTATCACAGATGAGGTAATGTGCACGGTATGATGACAGTCAACTTTTAAGATAAGATATTCCTTATCTTATCTACACAGTATATTGCTGCAGCCCTGGTCACTCCTTGCGTTCCTCTTGTGCTGGGAGAGAACCTACTCTGAAACAGGAGATAAAAGTCCCTCACACTGAGTGAAACTCCAAATGAATCTCACCTGTGTGTAGAAGCCGCTAGCTGCCTCCAGGAACAGCGACAGGTTGGCCTGGACCTCGCTGCGGTTGGGGTTGGCTCGGTTCTTGGCCTGGCTCTGCAGCGTAGTGATCTGGTTCTTAAAAGCATGATTCCACCTGCAGGCACACAGAGAGAAACACACCAGCCAATAACTCCACCCACTCTCCTGATTTAAATGTTGTTCCATCTCTGATGCTGTGACGCAGGCGGAGCAGCTTACAGGTCTTGCTCCACCTTCTTGTCCAGAGCGTACTCCAGGTCAGTCACCAGCATCTTCTGGTACAGATCCTGCAGGGCCTGCCGGGACGTCCACACCTCTGCTGCCCCCAGCTTCGAATCTAACAGACAGGAAACAGATAGAAATCAGCTGGAGGATGTGACTGCGTGACCTCAGGGCCTGTTACTGACCCTCAATACAGACAGGAATGCTTTAACAGCATCAGAAACTGCTGAGTCCTGAAAGTCTGCATCAAATGTGTCGTCATCTTCAAATCCTGCTGACTGAATGTTTGAATTTTGATCTTTTTTTTCCCAGTTTTAGACAAACGTCTTGTTTTAACATTTTAGAAATTGTTGTTCTCCTTTTATGAAACAGACAAACTTCACACGTGTTATTGTCCTGTGTTAATCTGAGCAGAGTAACATCAACCTGCAGCTGGAGATAAAAGACACAGACTGAAGTCTGATGGAAGATAAAAGCAGCAGCCGCCATGTTTGTCTGTTTGGACTGGAGATCTATTTAACGAGTATCAGTTGTGTCGGCGCGCTTTGACTGTCGTTCCCTCTGACAGACACTCCTGCAGATATTCAAACACCACGCAAAGCTAAAAAAACACCGGATAATAAAAACAGGAAAAGTGCACGGTGAAACCAATCGATCCACTGGTCTGGTGTAAACACTGGAAGTCATCATAGAAATCATAAAATATAGCGACCAATACGGACACAGTATGTGCTTCGTTAGATTAATGAATGTTTTTACATCATTGGGAAAAACCTGGTGACAGAATGGTTTGGGTGATGGAGCTGACGCTGTTGTGTTACACGTCATGCCTGTCACAGCTCTCATGATTCCATGATGTCATCACGCCATCTAAAATCACATGATAGAGCGACATGATGCTGCTGTCATTTGGTTCTGTGTAAAAATGCAAATGAGACCAACAGACAGGACTTCATAGCGGCTCTGTAGCGCCATCTGTGTGTAAAAAAGGGCTTCTGGGGAATATTAGTGTGCATGTGAACGTACAGAGAGGAGAATACTGTGTGAACTATGATGCTGAGTTTGTTTTCAGTGACCCTCCATCATTATTGAACCATGGCGGAGCAGCTGGGCTCTGAGCACTGAGTCGGTCCTCTGCAGTCGACTCAGTGGTCAGACTGAAGAGGTTCAAACTGGGATTTGTTCAGCTGGTATTCCAACAGGTCTAACCCAACACTGACCTTCTGTCTCTGTTGTCAAGTTTGAGGAAGAGCTTTGCTGAAGTTCATTCCAGCGTGTTAGTGGCGTTCCTGTTTAAAGAACTATTCAGTGCTAAGACGACGGTCTTTTCATAAAGCTGGGCTGTCCATGCCGAGGGAGGACACAAAGACATTTGAACCTGGTGCTATACGACATAAGATAACAGATGTCACAGAGCCCACACGAGACGAGACAACTCCAGTCGGTGAACCAAAAGAAAAAAGGTAATTTATTAATGAAAATAATAATAATAATAAAAATAATGTTTTTGCTTGGGTGTCTGCATTTTGTGTATCTGAGGTGTGGCTGTGTGTGAGGAGAGAATTTAACATTGATAAGCATGTTTTGTTTGTGTACAGACTTAACACCTAAGTTAGTTACACACACACAGGGGTGATAACTGAATGGTGGCTGGTGAAGATAAAAGTTCATTCCCAACACTGGCCTACAGGCATCAGAGGAGTGTCTCTCACATCTGCCTGGACCTGATCAGCCTCTGTGGCAGCACTTTGTGAAGCTCTCATCAGCCGTGTTCAGTCTCTGAGGAAGATGTTGGAGGTGATGGTGCAGACCTACCTGTCATGTCAGCCTTCAGGGCCTCTGCCTGTCTGCTCGGATGTAAACAGAGAGGAAGGAGGAAGTTAGACGGGTCCATCAGAGACTCGGGACATGACAACACTCCACCTCACACATGCCAGTGACATTACTAACACTCAGCACTCCTTCTCATATATTAACAACGCACAGGTGACTAAGCTAACAGCTAACGAGCTGACATCACGTGCGCGTCAATCCGCTTCATTAAAACATTTAACAGCTCGTATCAGATGTCGACAGGAGGGCGCAATGGTGATATCGGGCTCAGGCTAATCCCTGGATCCAAAATGCGACGGAATACAAACAAACAAACCTTCGTTACAAACCCGTCAGCTAGCTAACAGCTAACACACACCGCCCGCTGCTAATTGACAATGCAATCACGCAGATGTTCATCACACACATACATGAGCTTTATCCGGCGGCTACAGATGAAAGACGCTGCTGTTAATTCACACAAATGACATGTAACGTAAAACAGCATCTCATGCTAACATGACATACGCAGACAGACGCTAGCAAGCTAAAGCTAACTAGCAATAACACAGAGCGTCTGTCTGTGTCGGCTAATTTAGCTTTAAATTCACACCAACAAACATTAAACCCGCCTCTGACGACACCGACCTGTACGAATTATTAGATATATTTAATACATTTATCTGTAAATGTGAGCGCGGTGACGGCGCGCGGTCGCATCGATTGTTTGTTGATGTATGAAGCTAGCTAGCGCCAACGTTTAGCTAAGGGGGTGGTCCCCAAACAGGCTAGCTTTAGCATTAGCAGCCGAACAAAACAATTCACCTGTCGGCGCTAAAATGTCCGTTACTGACCGAAGCCGCACGGCGCGGTGAACCGGGACAACGCGCCGCACCGAGCTTACCGGAGATATTGAGCGCAGAGGTTCATCCTGCCGGATCGCCAGTCTTTCAGACAACGACTGGTCCAGAGGCTAACGCTGCTCCCGGCGCCATATTGTTCCTGTCTGACCCGCACAGGGCCGGAGCGACAGGAGGAGAGGAAGGAGGGCGGGGCCGGGGGGGGGGGTAGAGTTGTTTGTTTGTTGCTTTTTTTTTCAGGAAACAAACAAACAAAACAGGCAATAAAAAAAAAAAATTATAGAAAAAAAATGCTTTACAGATTTCTAGTTTTCTTTGTTCTACTGTTCTTCAGTCCATTCAATGTTTTAATGTGGTGTCTGATTTTTATTTTTAATAGTTGTTGTGCACCATTGTAATAATAATAATAATAATAATAATACATTTTATTCACAGGTGCCTTTCATGACACTCAAGGTCACCTTACAAGCAAAGACAGAAAATAAAAAAGTCAACGAGGTCAGGAATACAGTAGCGTAAATAAATAAATAACAACAACAGCAAAACAAGTTTACAGTGAATAATCTGTGTAGGTTATGGGTGTGTGTGGCTGGGTGGATGGGAGTCAAACTGAATAGGCTCTTTGAAAGAGGTGAGTTTTGAGGCAGGATTTGAAAGTGGAGAGCGCGTTGATGCTACGAATGTCCAGTGGGAGGGAGTTCCAGGGGCGGGGGGGCAGAGCGGCTGAAGGCTCTAAACCCCATGGTGGTCAGGCGGGCTGGAGGGACAGTGAGGTGGATGGAAGAGGAAGACCTGAGAGCGTGGGTGGAGGTGTGGATGTGCAAGAGCTCAGAGAGGTACAGAGGAGCTTGGCTGTGTATGGCCTTAAAGGTGAGGAGGAAGATCCTGAAGTCAATGCAGGATTTAATTGGGAGCCAGTGAAGCTGCTGAAGGACAGGAGTGATGTGACTGAGGGAGGGGGTTCTGGTGATGATGCCAGCAGCAGAGTTCTGGACTAGTTGAAGTTTGTGGATGGACTTGAGAGGGAGACCAAAAAGGAGCGAGTTACAGTGATCTATACGGGATGGAACCAGGTACTAGTCTGTTAACGTCACATCCATCCCGTCCTGCTGGCTGTCTCTTTTCCACAGACATCGTCTCAACGTTGTTATTATTATTATTATCTGCCACCAAACTGGACAGGAACAGACTGGAACGGACAACCAGGTGTGCAGAGAGGATTATTGGGACCGATCTTCCCTCCATCCAGGACCTGTACTGGTCAAGGGTCAGGAAACGGGCAGGGAACATCTCTGCTGACCTCTCACACCTCGGACACAAACTGTTTAAACTCCTCCCCTCCGGTAGGCGCTACAGAGCACTGTTCACCAAAACGACCCGTCACAGAGAGAGTTTCTTCCCCCAGGCTGTCGCTCTGATGAACTGCTAACAGTCACAGAGTGGCAGAACAAACAACACTTTCACCTTTGCTCTATTTTACCTCACAGACTTGTATATTTATATTCAGGGCCTGTAAATATTACTTAATTTTAAATTTAGTATTGTTTAGTTTAGTACTTCCACTTTCTTTGTCTCAGTGTCAACACTGGTACATTGAGAGCAAAGTTCAACGAAGTCAGATTCCTTGTATGTGCACACACACTTAGCCAATACAGCTGATTCTGATTCTGATTATTCTGTCCACGTTCCTTATTTTGTTTTTTGGTGTCTGATTTTTGGCGAAACAGTTGTGATATTCTCTGCAGCCAGAGGACGCTGACGAGCATCAAACAGACTTCAGGGCCGTGGTTGTTCAAAAGGTGTAATTCTGATGAAAATGATCACGTTTTGGTTTTCTATTTTTTTTCTTCCATGGATCACGTAATTTAGCTCTTTTGTACTTGTTGTTCAAAAAAGAACTGGACAGGATCGCTCTGATCCAGGTACTGACCTTCAAGGATCACCAGATCTGGATGACCAGTACTTTCACTGGGCTGCTGGGGGCGCCAAAATTCACACAAAATAAAAGGACCTTAATTAATTATATTATGTTTGATACTTACCTCTATTTCGTGGAATATTTCATTAGCAATAAGTTCATTATTTTATCCATGACCATGTTTACCTCACCTACTTTCATGATACGGACGCAATAATTCAGGTTCAAAATACTGAAACATTTTTCAAATATTGTGGAGAGCAGAAGGTAGAGCAGCGAGCAGGGGGTGATATTAAGTGTTTTTATTTCAACATTGGAAAAAAGCATTACAAAGAAGACCACTGATGGTGAATTTCTGTCATTCAGTCCACTGACCTGACGACCAATAAACATAGACAAAATTTACTTTATTTACAGAAACATTGTGGACATTTTGAAGGTGTCCCTTCAAATCATAAAAGGTAAATAATTTCAAAGAGGAGAAAAATAAAGACTTTTTAGAATTCTTCAGTGTTTTGTAGATGGCAGCAAACATTAAGGACATTTAAGTTTTTAATGACTGTGATCACCTTTAACATTCTTAATTCATAATTAAAAAAAAAAAAATGTCCTGACTTTACCACACAGCTCACTGCTTATTGTATATTTTATTATCAGTTAAATGAATAAAATAAATTCAAGTCATATATATATACATATATGTATATATATATGTATATATCCATTTTCTAACCGTTTATCCTCTCGAGGGTCACGGGGGCGGAGCCTATCCCAGCTGACATTGGGTAAGAGGCGGGGTTCACCCTGGACAGGTCACCAGACTATCACAGGGCTGACACATAGAGACAGACAACCATTCACACTCACATTCACACCTACGGACAATTTAGAGTCACCAATTAACCTGCATGTCTTTGGACTGTGGGAGGAAGCTGGAGCACCTGGAGGAAACCCACGCTGACACGGGGAGAACATGTCAGAGCACCCGGAGGAAACCCACGCTGACACGGGGAGAACATGTCAGAGCACCCGGAGGAAACCCACACTGACACTGGGAGAACATGTCAGAGCACCCGGAGGAAACCCACGCTGACACGGGGAGAACATGTCGGAGCACCTGGAGGAAACCCACGCTGACACGGGGAGAACATGTCAGAGCACCCGGAGGAAACCCACACTGACACTGGGAGAACATGTCAGAGCACCCGGAGGAAACCCACGCTGACACGAGAGAACATGTCAGAGCACCTGGAGAAAACCCACACTGACACGGGGAGAACATGTCAGAGCACCTGGAGAAAACCCACGCTGACACGGGGAGAACATGTCAGAGCACCTGGAGGAAACCCACGCTGACACGGGGAGAACATGTCGGAGCACCTGGAGAAAACATACAAACATACAAACTCCACACAGAAGGGCTCCCGTGCCCGGGATTGAACCAGGAACCCTCTTGCCACCACACCACCATGCCGCCCTTTATTAAGACAATAAAGACATATCTTTATTGTTAAGATATATATGTGTATGTATTGCATGTATGAAATGAATGACAGCTAGCCTCCGCCAGGTACGGTAAAATCTTATCGTCACATGATCAAATGGAGACTTGACACAGGATAACACCAACATACATATTCACCCAGAAACATAATATTTCATTTTTCTTTCTGGCAGATTTTATTTCATAAAAGTTGCAAAAAGCAGATGGGCGAGTTAAGAGATGGGAGCTGGGTTTATGAAGCACGCAGCACCATTCTTAATTAAATGTGAGTTTTTCTTTGATCCAGTTTCTCTGATCCAACTCTTCAAGATCACCAGATCCAGGTGATGGGACTACACATCAGTGTGAGCAGTCTGCCAGCAAACACACTGCAGTTACTGCTCATCAGCACAGGTGCGGCCAAAGAGAAGCAAACGCATGTGTGAGAGATCTTCTTCATTTTTAACTTGACTGCACTGGAAGGCTTCATCAGCAGCCGACTGTCGACTTCATCTGCTGCATCTACACATTGTTCCTGAGATCCAGCCTAGATCCAGATAGATAGATGGACGGACAGACGGACAGATAGATAGACGGAAAGTAAGGCACCCAATGGCTTATTACACAATACATACAGAAACACAGAGAGAATCTAAGTGTAAGAATAAAAACAAGCAGCAGTGAAATGACAGTCTGGTTCCAGGACGACTACAGAGAGCTGTTGCTACAGTAGATATGATGGTAGTGCACAGTGAGGTGGTTGAAAGTGCAGATATTGTAATGTAAGGTAATAAAATAAAGTGTAAGAGCAGTGTAGCAGCAATAAATACTGTGCTGTGGATAACATGAATGCAGCTGAAGACAAACAGTGTTGTAGAAGGTGCTTAAAAACAAAAACTGTGTTAAATAAGGAACACTGGGAAATATGGAATGCACACAAGGTTCAATATGAAATGCTAACAGAGGGTGAATATCTGAATAAATATAAATGCAAATAGAGTGTAAATATCTCAAGATAACAGACAGGACTTTCACCCTGGAGAGCGGTGGTCACTTCCTGTCAGATTGTAAAGCCTGTTCTTTTTTCCTAAACCCAAACACGTGTGTGTGTGTTGAAGGAAAAGACACATCGGTTGGTGGTGATGTACTGACGTAGTGCTTTTATTTTGAAAGAGACTGTAAGCAAACTGTACATTTCCTGTGAAAACAGAGGAGTATTTTGAAAACAGACAATGCATGTAACCAACACACCTCTCCTGTACCATGTTTTCACTTTGAATTTCTATTTCCTGTGCAGATAAACTCAACTAAACTGAACTTGATTCAGTCACTGATCAACAGTCACAAACACAACAATGAAAATGTGAAGTAGTGATAGTTTAAAGCTTCACACGGACTGTTATGATGCAGTGTGACCTGTGTGTGTGTGTGTGTGTGTGTGTGTGTGTGTCTTTAACACAGTGACGCTGCTTCCTGCCGCAGACACACCAGCCTCGCCTCTCAGTCTCTCTGCAGCGACCGCCCGCTACAAACAACCGACGACCCGGGAACACACACACACACACACAAACCCACACCAGGACCGGGACCGTACCGGACCGGGACACAGGAGCTCAGAAGAGGAGGACGGAGACCGACAGGACCATGACAGAAAACACCAAAACCCACGTCATCCTGCTGTCCTGCGGCAGCTTCAACCCCATCACCAAGGGACACATCCATATGTTCGGTGAGCATCTGTGTGTGTGTGTGTGTGAGGGGGGGCTGTGTGTTTATGGGAGTTAAAGATCACCTGAAACCGACCAAACTACGTCACACCTCTCGATCTGCGCTAAAACCCGTAAAAACGCGACCGAGCTTTGGCGCGTGCTGTCTGGTCGCTGTCCAGCTGGGTGGTGCTGAAATGGGCGACGGCTCCACATCCTCGGCCGGAGGGGTGACACAGACAAAGAGCAGGATGGTGACACATTCAGGACACCGTGTGACCCGGCTCACGGCGGTGTGAAGCCGGTTTAGGGCGGTGACAGACGGAATGTTCCGTGTCGAAGCTCCGCAGGCCTCGCGCGGCTGTGGCGCAGCGCAGAAAACGAGCAGCGCGTCTGTGGCGGATCCTCCGAGACCCAGCAGCTCAGGCAGCACAGAGCCCCGAGCAGCCAGGTCTGATCACATGAAGCAGCCACACAGAGACATCAAGACTGAGGTTAGACAGCTCCACCCTGCTGTGTGACGGCCGGGACCTCAGCCTGCTGCTGGAGAGAGATAATATATGATATGATTCATGTATGATTACCTCAGGTACGTCAGGATACTCCAGGTGAAAATAGTTTGGCTTAATTCTGAGATTGTGGACTAATCAGTGTCCATAACACGTCACCTGTCAGGAGGGAAACATCCAAACACATGTGGGTTTATTTGAGTTCAGATTTCTGTTCTAGAAATTTGATTTGATTTATTTCAAACATTAAAAAAAGAAAATATAACAATAACAAACAGAAATAAACATCTCATGTCCCATAAAGCAGCTTCACGCTCGCCTCAAACTTCACTCTTCATCAGACTGTGACATAAACACACTGCTCACCATCAGACACACATTCACACCACTGCACCTCTTCATTCACCCTCTCACTGTTAGTAAGCAGTATGACGTGTTTTGGTGGGCGGGGCTTAGCTGGAGGCAAAACAGTTAGCTAGCGCTAGCTAACAAGTTGTGTTGTCTTGTTTTAGCCGATGGAGGAAGATGATGTGAGTGGTGCGTTCAGGAGCGCACTCTGACACAAACTGGAGCGTTGATAAATTGGGAGCGCTGTCTGAATGTAGCGTTGGGTTATCCAGAGCAGCGCACTCTCAGAGTGGCAGAGCGCACTCTGGACACTCTGTCTGTGGAGACGGAGCAGCAGAGCGCCGAGCGGAGTGAATGTGTGATTAACTTAAGCGTTGGTTCATTCATGTAGAAATATAAGGCTCCGTTTCTTCCACCAACAGGGCTCTCATTTTAGTGTAGAGCGTCAGACTGAATTTACCAACGCACCATGTCAGGTCACTCACTCTCCGGGACCGCCAGTGTTACTGGAAGAAGTAAACACTGACCAACGGGACCAGACTGGCCGACCCGTATGCTCTCACTCAGTGGATGGATGATGTCACAGGAAGCCAATCTTGTTTGTTTTGCTATGGAAGCTAACGTTAGCTAATGTGCTAAAAAGTTAGCGTTCCAGAGAAATCCAATCTTCCTCTTAATAGCTCCCCAGTTTCTGATGAGGTGGACATGATAACCCTTAATACACATAACGTTCTTCATCCCTACAACAGGAAATACTTTGTCCCTAACCTGATATGAAGTGTGCGCTGCACATGTGAGCATTTTTGATGATGGCCTCCGTCCAGTCCTTTGGTCTGATCACATTTAACCATAGTTGTCTTTGTTTTTGTTGACGGGCAGTGGCGGCTGGTTTTGAGCCATGACTCCTTCTATTCTGGCTCCCAATAACACAACAAGACCACATTTGAAGACTCCTATGTAGCCTACAGCCCTGTGGGGGAGAGGCAGCTTCACCTCCAGGTGGTGACATGATGTCATCGTGACGTCGGCCCTTAAAGGACCTGAGAACCAATATGACCGCGTGTACACAACAAATACCAAAATACAAACTGAGAGTAGCAACAACAGTCTGACTCTGAGTGAGCTTTATATTCTCTCTGATCATTTCTGTATCTGCTGAACATCATGTCTTTGAACTGTCTGATATCTTTACTCTGTTTCATGTTTTCACCTGCTGCGTTCCACAAAATCACCCCACACACTCATAAACGCAGACCTTAAAACAACGTGTTTCAAATTTAATCTACCTCTGAAGTTATAAACTCCCCCCGTCCAACAACAGTTTTTGTATTATACCAGGTAGGAAGTTATTTCAGTCAGGAGACACAGAGGAGTAAAGTAAAGATAATATTTCATACAGAATGAGTGAGTAGATTAACAGATGATTTTTGCTGATTAAAGTTGGATTTGTACATTTATACTTGTGCAGTGTTGTATCTGTGTCACTCTGCAGTTACACCTGAGTTTCTGTGAAGTGCTGTAAAGTTTAGTTGATTCAAAACACACATTAAACACACAGTAAACACACAGTAAACACACGTTAAACACACATTAAACACACAGTAAACACACGTTAAACACACATTAAACACACAGTAAACACACATTAAACACACAGTAAACACACGTTAAACACACATTAAACACACAGTAAACACACATTAAACATGGCTTCATAGAGACAGTTTCAAACACCAATCAGCTTCACTATAACTGGCAGCATTCACAGACAAACACTTGTCTTTATCTGGACACATTTTCCCCACAAATACAACATGCTAACGTTATTAGCACAAGCCTATGGCATTTTCCATTGTATAAATGAGCCTAGCAGCTAGCAGAGATTTCCTCTGCTCATATTTCAGCCAGGATAAATCACACACAGTGTGTGGAGGCTTTATTGTCTTCACAGTTTATTGTTTCTTATCTGTCAAATTAAAGTCAATCAAAGTTTAGTTTCCACTGAGGGAAATGGTTTCAGCTCACAGAGACAGACAGGAGGTCTGCGTCACTGTGACGTGGAGTCACATTTCTGGGGAGGTGACGTCAGGCTGCAGCGTAGGTTATGGCGTCGATTCAATCCAGAAGTGTAAATTCCATCTAAGATTTAACAGGTTTAACAGAGGTCTTCGGGGCTTGGACACCAGAGGGAGATATTTTGTGATCGAGGGACATCTGAGCGGCAGCAGGATAAATCCCACCAAGGAGTCCAGACACTGGTGGTGGCTGATGACTCTGAGGCTGATGAATCTGTACAGACTAGGTGGTGATGGGAAGGTGGAGGGCGCGCACGATGGCAACAAGAAACAACTGCCACAGAGAAAGAACTGTATCTAAAATGAGGAGCAGGAAGGTGATAGGCTGACAGAGAAGCTGTGTCACTGTGCTATTGGTTGATTGTGGATCAGCTGATGACTCAATGGACCTATCCAGACGATGTCCCCTAGAGACAGTGAGCGAGCGTACATGTGAGGAGTGAATGGCCGGGTGAGAAAGAAACGTACAGCTGAGCATGAAAAGTCTTCCTGACTGAACTTTAGCCAGAGCTTCATTTCCTGCTTTGTATGTGACGTGAGGCGTTTAAAAACCCACCTGATCCATAAAGTTCACGTCATGTGACTTTAAAAACAGGTTACTGACAATTCAATTAAGTTTTATTTATAAAGGCCAGTATCACAAATCAATCAGAGGCTTTACAGCAGACCACATCCCTCTGTCCTCTGTCCCTCCGTCCTCTGTCCTCTGTCCCTCTGTCCCTCCGTCCTCTGTCCTCTGTCCTCTGTCCCTCTGTCCCTCTGTCCCTCTGTCCTTTGGACCCTCACAGCTGATCAGGAAAAACCCTTTAACCTCAGGAAGAGACACTGAGGAGGGATCTGTCCTCAGGACGGACAGATGGACAGTAGATGTGGTACAGAACAGATGAACATAATAAATGTACAGTGAAAGGTTGACATGCCGTTTACATTAATTAAAACTCTCTGTTGAAGAAATTAAAGGAATCATGACGTCATGTTTTTCTCCTGAAATATATTAAAAACTGATTTTAGTGGACGGTGACGGAAAATCAGAGGAAAAGATCAACGACAGGTGAACGGTGTGTGTGTGTGTGTGTGTGTGTGTGTGTGTGTGTGTGTGTGTGTGTGTGTGTGTGTGTGTGGGTGTGTGTGTGGTGAGGGGGTATTTCCACGTCTCCAGCTGACTCATGACGACCTCTCAGACAGAAACAAGCAGACGTTGTGTCAGTGAGACTTTTATTTTGAAGGTCAGTGTTTCTGTCGTTTTGGACGAAGCTGTTCTGAAACTCGACCGCGTGCTGCGTTCACATCCAACGTTCCTCCTCAGACTCTTTGATGTTTGATGATGCAGCGGCGCAGCAGCCATGTTCCCACCCTGACCTATTTTCACCAGCAGCTCCTCGTCGCTCTCTGTCACATGATACCTTTCTTCTTCTTCTTCTTCTAAATCTCCTTCCTGTGGAGCTGCAGGATTATTAACCACAAAACATCCAACATGATCCTTTAATTAAAGACTTGAATCAGAAGCACTGATCACATTAAAGCTGCGCTGATTCTGATTTTATTATCAACAACATGTTGTAATGTTTGCAGTGTCCAACTCTTTCACTTCTTTAACATATCAACACTCCTGAAGAACTGTCAGTTGTTTCATTTCTTCTCACCGTTTGATCATCGACGTCAGTTTAATGAGGTCATAAAGGGCCAATCAGCAGCCTGACTTTGTCATCGTTGTGTTGTGAATAATCAGAGTCATCGCCACAGGCTGATGTCACCGACACAACAACAGCACATCAAAGTCAGCAGGAAACAGTCCTAAAGTCCTGACGATCTGACCTCTTGATCTCACCGTCGTCCCCAGCTCAATAAAAAGCCGTCGTGTCCTTTCGCTTCAGATCAATGAAAAAGAAAAATATCGTCCCTGCTGCAGGAGACGAAACACAAAGAGAACGATTCCCTCTTTCAAACCAGTAACTCCAGATAAACCAGTAAGTGTCAGATGAACACAGTGCAGTTAAAACTTCCCTCTGACACGTGGTGAAAGCTGCAAAAAATGTAAACACTCAAATACAAATATGTCAGAAATGTTCTTCAGTACAGTGCTTGAGTAAAAGTACTCAGTTACTTTCCATCACTGGTAATTTGAGGAAAATTAGACCTGTGTGTGTGTGATGAGAGCGGACCATCTGCAGCAGGTTTGTTTCAATGACGACTGAAAACATTCACACTGTGAGTTCACGTCTGCGCTCACACCAACACTGTGTCAGCCTCCTCACAGCAACACACCGAGACGCTGCCAACGAGTCCGACAAAAACTCTCCATCAGTCACCGTCACCACGGCAACCTGCTGCTCAATAGTTATTCCTTGTTTTGATGAAAAGTTCATGAATGAGAAAGAAGACGAAGTCTGGAGCAGACTTTCAAAATAAGAGTCAAAAAGCTGCTGACCTGAGCGGCTGCTTCGTGTCCACAACGACGACAGAAGATGTAGAATCAGCAGGAACAGTACAGGTTCTGTGCTGCTGTCCCTTTTCCCTCTGTTGTAGACCTGCCCAGGTGTGCCGCATTACCTAACGAGGTGCAGTACACCTGGCATGGGGAGGAGGGGCTTAAGCGCTTCTGTGGCTGCAGCAGAGGAGAGAGGCCTCTGATGAGGGGACTTCTGGTCCTGCTGCCTGCTGCTGGGATTTTTTGGTTGTCTTGTTTGCTTGTTTTATTTGTTAATACATCCCGTGGATTCGAGTGTTTTCAGGTGTCGTACGTGGTTATTTTGGGTAAGTGATGGAGCTTTGTTCGTCCCATAGGGCGGCCCAGGGGTGTGGTGTAACTCTGGAGCTTTTAGAAAATGCTAATTCAACAGTAGTTAAATATTCATGAAAAACAAAGTGTAACTGAAGGCAAAGTACTTTGAAAAGAACCAACGTTGGTGATCAACCACTGATGAGCGTCTGATCTAAACTGCTTCTGCCATCTCACCATAACATTCACCCATCATCATTTCTACAGTCGTGTCCTCACCAACAAAGTGGACTGAATTTTAGAAATCTGCCACGTCTTTGTTTCTCTGCACTGACGATCGCCATGGGCAGAGGCATTATGTTTACATGTTGTTGGTGCCATCTCAAGAACACTTTGAGAGATTTGGCACAAACATTCACTTAGACTAAAGAATTAGCTGATTAGATTTGGTGGTCATCGATCAAAGGTCAAGGTCACTGCGGCTTTGTCTCATTCTTGCGAACACCTTGACAGATTTCTTCAAATTTGGCACAAACGTCCCCTGAACTCAACGATGAACTGATTAGATTTGGTGGCCATCAATCAAAGGTCAAGGTCACAGTGACTTTGTCCCATTTTTATGAACAAGATAGCACATGAACACTCTGAGAGTTTTCTTCAAATGTGGCACAAATGTTCAGTTGGACTGAAGAATACACTGACTAGAATTTGGTGGACAAAGGTCATAGGTCAAGGTCACTGCGACTTTGTCTAATTCTTGTGAACACGATATCTCAAGAACACCTCAAGGGACTTTTTCCAAATTTGGCACAAACGTCCACTCGGACTTGAAAACATGTTTTTGTCCATGACTGAAGAATTCATACACTAACTCTGACCAAACTTGACTCAAATGTCTAACAGGATAAAATAATGAAGGTCAAAAGGTCAAAGGTCAGCTTGACTGTGACATCATCATGTTTTAACGTCATATCTCAGGAACAGAAGGGGAGACATTTGGTCAGATACTGAATTGGTGACTCTAATCTTGAGACTGGACTGTGCTGATTGTATAGATCTGCTGTGTGTGAAGCGTCCATGTTTTCACTGTCAGAGACACTGGACTGGTGGGCGGAGTCGTACAACCACAGGGTGGGCTGGAGGGCAGAGTCATAGTACCTCAAGTTTGTACTGAAGTATAGTACTTGAGTAAATGTACTTTAGTTACTTTCTAGCGCTCTGGATGAGGACTCATTGTTACCGTCACATTCTCTGTCTGTGTGTTTACAGAAAAAGCCCGAGAATATCTGCACAAAACAGGTCGCTTCATCGTGATTGGAGGAATCATCTCACCGGTGCACGACTCCTACGGAAAACCTGTAAGTCATCCCGTCCAAAGACGCCTGTGTTTCGGTGAGCAGCATGTAGTCGCAGGAAAGAAACCAGCTGCAGCTCTCTGCTGTTGTTTTCCACTCTCCTGCTTCCCGCTGGATTTAATGAAGCTCTTGTCCTACTTTCACTCTGCCTCTAAAGAAACACACTACATGAATAATAAATGGTGCAGAAACACAGTTTGAGCCACATCAGGAATCTGTGACTTTTAGCTGATGCTTTATTCATGTTGGACATTATTCACGTCCATTATGACCTCGTTAATGTGTCGAATTTCATCAGCGCAAATACAAACAGATGAGTCACCGACCGACAATCAGCACAGCCTACCTCTGTACTATATTCTGTATACTGTACACTATAGTACCACCATTTTACTCCTGCTGCAGTATGTTTATCTCACAGCTTCAGATACTCTGCAGATACAACTTATTCATACAAAATATAATCATAATAATGTTGACGTGTTATTTTAGATTAAACTACCAGCTGAAGATAAAGTCATTAAAATGAGCTGCAACATTAAACTCATCAACACATTAATGCATCAATCACTATCATTCAGTAGTGTACTATACATTATACTACATCATGTATATTTTTACTTTACGAACTTAAAGTATATTTTGATGTTTTTTGTCTTTATTGTGTACGATTTAGAAGGATGTAATGGCAGAAATGAAATTTAATATAATAAAAATGTTTTCTATTGTGTATTTAGTGTAAAATGACCTCAGAGACAAAAAAATTCCCTTTAAAGAGATGCAAAATAACCTTAAAGAGATGCAAAATTCTATTTAAGAGAAACAAAATGACCTCAAAAAGACACAAAATTCCCTCAAAGACAAAATGAATTATCTCAAAGAGACACAGATTCCCCCCAAAAGATACAAAATGACCCCAAGGAAAGACAAAGTTATCTTAAGAAGAGACACAAAATTCTCTTCAAAATGACCTCAAAGAGAAACAAATTTCCCTTACAGAGACACAAAATTACCTGAAACAAACAAAAATTTCACTTAAAAAGAAACAAAATGAACCCAAAGAGACAAAAAAAATCTTTCAAAGGGACACAAATTTCCCTTGAAGAGACAAAATTCTTTTAAAGAGACACAAAACACCTTAAAGAGATTTTTAGAAAAATCTTTCAAAGAGAAACAAAATGCCCTCAAAGAGACAAAAAATTATTTCAGAGACACAAATGTCTCTTGAAGAGACAAAAGTCCCTTAATGAGAAACAGAATGACCTCAGAGAGGCACATACTTCCCTTAATGTATAATCAGCTGAAAATAAGAATCCTTGTGTTTTCACTACCAAAGAATGAGTCGTTGATGTCTTCACACCAGGCAGGTTCTCGTCTACGGAGATCAGACAGCGACACACAGAGGCATAGTTTGCTGCGATATGACACCACGCAGCGTCAGATTGTAACGCCACCACCAACTACTGTAATATAAAGATCAAGAAAGTCCTTTTTTGGGCGGGTGGAGGGGAGGTGGATGAGTCAAACACACCCTGAACTTTCACTCAGGAGCAGACATTCATTTGTGAATTTAATCAAGCCAGGAGACATTTGAGAATAATTCAGCTCCCGGTAAAAACCTCCTGAACACTGGAGGAGTTCTAACCAGGAGAAGGTTCAGCTGGTTGTAATCTGTGATCCTCACTGTTAGATGCCATTAAACCCTTTTAAATCTGACACACTGGACCTTTAAGAGTTTGAATGCAGGACTTTGACTTGTAACAGAGTATCTCCGCACTGGAGTATTACTACTCTTCCTGAAGTAATAGAGTACTTGTTCCCTCTACTTGTGCACTGACTGATGGAGTTTCACAGCTGGAGGAAATATTTTTTACAACATGTTCATGTTCTGACCACCAGTTTGAATTTTTTACACATCTGTTTGGTGGATGATTCTAAATACTACATTACCCATGAGCCTCAGCAGCTGTTGCCATGCTGAGGGAGACAGTGAGTTCTTCATTCAGGACCCAGAATCTGAAAGTGAATTTATTTATTCCGCAGATTTTATTTTACTTCTACCTGCTGTTAGCAGAACATATGACAGACTGTGTCGCTCTGTGATTGGCTGTTTGTGGGTGAAATGCATCATGAGAGTCGTAGTTGACTTCTCTCCTTCAGAGTTTAGGTCCACAGGCTTCTTTAACTCAGCTGATCATCGTCTGTTTCATCAGAGGTATCAAGTGTTGCTTCCTCCCACTCTGTTTACATTCTGTGTGTTATTATCTACCATCTGTTCAAACAGGTGGAGATGATCAGAGTTCAGATTCAGATATTAGAGTAGATTTACTTCTGTTCAACATTACGAACTTCACACACACACACAAACACACACACACAAGCATTGATCATCTTGTTAAAATGCGCTGGGAAACTTTTGGTCCTAACACCTAACATTCATCTGGATGCCCTGGGTGGATCATCTGACATGCTCCAGCCACCAAACCCCCCCCCCCATGCCCCCCCCATGCCACATTTCAAAACCTGTTCAAGAATGACCTGAGGACTGTGGCAAAGACCTCAAGGCATCAACCTGGCCTCCAGATTCCCCAGATCCCAGTCTGACCAGGCATCCGTGGGACGTGCCATTACCCCACCTCACAACTTACAGGTCTAAAAGAAACCTCTGCTAACACCCTGGTGCCAGACACCGCAGGACACCCCCAGAAGTCCTATGTCCATACCTCGACAGGTCTGAGCCAAGTCTGATCCAAGAAGGCCTCATTTGGGACTGGGGGTACCTCTGAGGTCGTGGCTCATCCCACAGATGCTCGATCGCAGCTCGTTTTATGGTTTGTCATGGGGCATTACCCCACTGGGCGGGGCACTGGGGGGGGGGGGAGGTTAATTGTGGTGCTTCTCAAAGTCAAGGATGCTTCCTTGGTAGGATAGGTCCTTTCAAATCAGGTCCTACAGAGGTCAGGCAAGACTCTTTCCAAGCATTCGGTGGACACACGTTGGAGCAGATTAGCGAGTTCCCAGGCGGTGAAGAAAACCCTCCTTCAACTCTGGCAAATTGTGCACAAAAATTGTGGGTACTTCATGCCTGCTGAGGATACATACACATCCTTGAAAGTTCTCTGAAGGAATGATTTAGTCCTCTGTAGAATTTGAAGAACCACTGACATTGAAACAGTCCTTTGCCACGATTCAATGACATAACCTCCTTGAAATTCAGCCGTTTAAGGATCCTTCTTTGACTTTGTGAAACACCTCGTGTGTCTGTAACAGTGTTTGGGAAGGAGAAGTTTATCCGCAGAAAATTATAACAACATGATCGACGTCATTCACTTCACCTGTCAGTGATTTGAGGGTTTTGGCTGATCGCTGTATACATGTGACATCAACCTACGTCACTCTGTATTCAAACTGCATTCAGATCAGTCAAACTGCTCGGACTCTGATTCCTCATGAACCATTCCTACTGATTGTTGTTTATTGATTTATGTTCTCTTCGTCCAGGTTATAATTAGAATATTTTGTTTAGCTGTAATAACTGATTCACCTGAATGTTATAAATGATATTATCATATCTGAATGGAAATGTCACAACTCAGGAAAAACAGAATTGGACTCAAACGCACACACTGCAGGCAGGTCATAGAGTTCAATGACTTATTGCCTCGGTGAAGGTGTACATAGGCTCACAGGCAGGTAAACAGACTACAGGTGAGGTAACAGAAGATCAAAAGCAAAAACACACAGAGACAGAGGAACAGTGGACAAAGTGTGAGGGAATGAACGGAGCTGGGCTGTTTCATCAACTGAGATGCAGGTGAGGGAAGTAGGATCAGGTGTGAAGGTGGGCGGGGCAGTCAGGTGATGTTAAAGGAGGGAAAGTATGATGGCGCCTGGTGGAATGATGGAAAATGGCAGAGTGAAGGGGAGGTGGGGAGGACCAGAGAGATGGACTACGACAGGAAATGGCGTTGAAATTGTGACTGTAAATATCAGATGGTGAAGATAACGAATGTCTCTGACTGCAGGAAGTCGTTTGTGGTTCTTTGGTTAATCAGACTGACATGATGGTGAAAAATAAAATCCAACACCAGACAGCTGACTCCGTGTGATTGGCTGCAGCGTCCAATCCTAACACTGTGTGTGTGTGTGTGTGTGTGTGTGTGTGTGTGTGTGTGTGTGCAGGGTTTAGTTCCCAGCAGACATCGTCTCACCATGTGTCAGCTGGCTGTCCAGTCCTCTGATTGGATCAGGTGAGACCCTTCACAGACCCTTTTATCTCTTTATGTGATGTTGTAGAAAACTGTCCACCTCACATGTTTAGTTATATTATGGGATGTTCGGTTCATAGCCTAAAACTACATTGTTTCTTTGAAGTTTTTGGGGAGCGTTGGGGAACTGATCTGTTCATCTTTGGAGCAAAATGCTCCTTAAGGCTCTCATCACACAGAAAATGTTTTGCAGGTTGTAAAAAGCACACTGCCCTTTTTTATTGAATGCCACTAGCAAAACAACACTTACTGTGCCTTTTATTGTTGCCAGGCAACCATCCCATCACCTCCTCACCCTAACCTTCCTGTGTAATCAATGTACCGTTAATCAGTGTGTAGTTCCTGATATGTTTCAGCAGAGGGTGCTGTCTGTAGCTCTGGTTGAGGGTGAGAGGCTGTCAGCAGTTAAACAGAGATCTGTGTGGGTACATGAGACCCTAAAAAAGAGGCTGGATCATGGGGAGTACCACCAGTTGGTCCAGGAGCTTCTCCTCCATGATGGGGAGTACCACCAGTTGGTCCAGGAGCTTCTCCTCCATGATGGGGAGTACCACCAGTTGGTCCAGGAGCTCCTCCTCCATGATGGGGAGTACCACCAGTTGGTCCAGGAGCTTCTCCTCCATGATGGGGAGTACCACCAGTTGGTCCAGGAGCTTCTCCTCCATGATGGGGAGTACCACCAGTTGGTCCAGGAGCTTCTCCTCCATGATGGACGTTTACAGTACTGCACTTATCTGCTTCCACGCCTGCTGTTTTCTATTGAGATGGTGCTAACTGTGGTTTGTAAAGTCGTATAGCTCTGAGTATCCAGCAACCACTACCACCAGTTTCTCCTCCATTGTTTATCAACTGTAAACTTGTTGTCGTGACCACCACAGATGCCCCGCCCCTCAAATCATCCCATTGGACAATGGGGAAGAAGCAAAGATGATGTGGGGTGCTTTTCTGCTCTGAGTTGAAGTTTTTTCAACTCGAGGAGTTCAGAGCTCTAGGAGCCTAGAGCGCAGAAACGTGAGGCGCGTAGCAACGAAAAAACAGCGAACAAAAAGCTTCATTCTCATTAAAAGCTTTCACAAAAAGTTGCCTCTAGCTGCTGAAACATTTTCTGTGTGATCGGGGCCTAAAGAATACTTCACCTGCAAAACAACCATTGTATATCAAGTACTCACCACTTGTTAGACTGAACTGGTAATAAAACAACAACTTTGTTTCCTCTCACGCCTCCACGGTGAACGAAGAATCCAAAATAGGAGTAAACTGAGTTCTCTTCTTAGAACAGCAAAACATGCATTAACAAATTCTTATACAACTTGTGCAGAATAATCTAAGTTTCATGTACCCTGTCGGATGATCAGCACTTCACGGATACATGTGTATAAGCTCCGCTTGAGCAGAGTTTAAACGCAGGACAAGCAGAAGTTTTAAACTGTAATGTTTTTGTTCAGATTTAAGTGTCTGTGAAGTACAAATCATCCGACTGGATATGTGAGACTTGGATTGGTGGACCTGCCAGTTCTGGTGTTCTCTGGTGAATGATGGAGCTGCACGGTGCTGGGCTGTGAGCACAGGTCCCACTAGAGGACATGGGGCCCTCATGCCACCCTCATGGAGTCTGTTTCTGACAGTGTGGTCAGAAACATGCACACCAGTAGCCTGCTGGAGGTCATGTTGTAGGGCTCAGTGCTCCTCCTGTTCCTCCTCACACAAAGGAGCAGATAGCGGTCCTGCTGCTGGGTTGATGCCCTTCTACGGCCCTGTCCAGCTCTCCTGGTGTAACGGCCGCTCTCCTGGTGTCTGGTATCAACCTGACTGGGCTGCAGGTACCGCCTCATGCTGCCAGTAGTGACAAGGACACTAGCAGAAGACCAAACTAGAGAAGAATCAGTCAGGAAGGATAAGGAGAGAGCAACTGTCTGTGGACACCACATGGAAAACCATTTCCTGTTTGTCTCTCCATTGTTCCTGTTGACTCTTTGATTTGAACCAAAGCAGCTGAAACTGATTCACAATCACTGGACTGATCTCCCTGAAGTTTAACTAACTTCTTGTTACACCGGTGCAGGGTGGACCCCTGGGAGTGTTACCAGGACACCTGGCAGACGACCTGCAGCGTACTGGAGCATCACCGCGACCTGATGAAGGTGACGACATGTTTTTTTTTTTCATATTGTAAAAGCAGTATGAGACTGATATGAAGGTTTCATGGTTTCATCAGAGGTGGAATGTAATGAAGTACATTTGCTCAAGTACTGTACTGAAGTATGAATTTAAGGTACTTGTACTTTACTTGTGTTTATTCTTTTTTTGCATCTTTATACTTTAAGATTTGTTGTTATCACTACACTGCATTTGTCTGAAAGCTGTGGGTACTGTACGAATAAAGATTTTTGCATAAAAACACAGAAGAAGAGTTTATAAAATATGATGGTTCGTCATAAATTAAGATAAGTCAAGATAAGCACAGCTGGAATTATTTGGCGATTCATCAGTCAGCTGATCATATCATATAACATAGAAAACAGGTCAGCACAGTGATGTGGATCACCATGATCAGCCCTCAATCTCACATCATTTAAACCTGATACTATCAGCGATGCCTCCGTGCAGCAGTTACCATGGAAACCTTAATCATTTTCCCTATATTCTCCATCCCTGTCTGAACAGGGGGAGTATTGACAGTTTGTTCCGTCTCCCTTCGAGTGTTGCTGTTTTTGGAGGACGTTTGTTGATCATTAATTTTTCATTCCTCAGAGAGTCACCGGCTGCATTCTGTCCAATGTCAACACGCCATCAACAACTCCCGTGATTGGCCAGCCACAGAACCAGACTCCCCCCATCTACCAGAACCACAACAACATGAATCACAAGCCCACAGCCAGTGAGTCATCTTCCTCCATATTCATCACTCATTCATCCACCGATGAGGGCTCAGGCTGAAGGAGCCGTCACTCTGGGTTCACACTTTAATGTACTCTCACTCAGTGAAGCTGTCGTCTTTTTATACGTACGTTAGATGATTATTTGTTCATGAATTTGATCTGTTTTGGAGTCTAAACTTCTCTTGCCCCCTCCTCCTCCTCCTCCTCCTCCGTTCTCTGCACAGTCAAACTGTGGGGGAAGATCAGTGAGAGTTTGGGGAAGATCTGCTGCGTCCGCCCTCACATCGAACGCTTCACCTTCGTCGGTAAGAAGACATGGCGGAGAGAGTAGAAAAAGTACAGGTTCAGAAAGGGTTAAATGAACAGCAAGCAGCAGCCAGTCAACCAGAGTTTACTAAGACGTCTTAACAAGTGAGCAGCTGCTGCTCAGAGTTTAACTTTGTGTTCGTGTTTGTATACCACATCAACCTATCAAGCTACACTCACGGCTTTTTTTTTTACTATTTGCTGGTAAACACAACACTTCATGTCAGCTAACAGCTGCCAGCTTCCACAATCAGCAGACATACATGACATAACATAAGTCAACAGTGTCAGTAATTGGAGTTCCTCAGGGTTCTATTCTTGGTCCTCTATATTCATCATTGCGTTAAAGCTGCAATATTCTTTTATTTTATTTATTTTTGTTCACTTTAGGGCAGCACAACAAGCTATAAACATCTGACATGCTGTTTCTTTAGACAGTAGCTGTAGCAAACACGTTAAACAGGTTCTTATTTCCATATCCAGCAGAGCAATATGATGACTCATTTGGGGTCTTTGTGTTTTTGGTCTCTTTTGGTTTTGAAGGAAATATTTGTCTCTTTAGCCACTTAATGCTCCACTATGTTCACCAGCCAGTGTTGAACTGTGTCTGTCTGCTGCCGAGGTATCGGTAATTTACAGTGTCCCTGAGCAGGTAGTGTACAGTGGTTTTATCACAGCTTTTATTTTGAAAACAATGGAGATTGAACCAAACAGGAAATGTCCTGCAGAAGTTAAACTAGTTTTGGTGTTTGGACTTTGGTGAGGATTCTCTGTGGGTTCACAACTACCAGAGACACTTTTTCATTATCTTCATTATCTATCAGTTGTAAGTATATCATATATATATAATTTTTTTGTGGCAGATTTGAGACCTCATACATTTATGGTATACTGACATTTGTTTTGTGTTTTGTTGTGTCAGATGAAAATGCTAACCTGGGGACGGCGATGAGATACGAGGAGATCGGTGAGTCGTCTCGTCAGTATCTGAATCCTGAACGGACTCCTGTGTCGTGTCCTCTGGTTTTCCTTCCTGCTGTGTCTGAACTCCTACTGGTTTGTTTGTATCCAGTAAACATGTCGTTTACTGAGGACGTGTCTCTTTCCTCCTGCCTGTTTGTCGTCTGTAGAGTTACGCATCTTGCTCCTGTGTGGCAGTGATCTCCTGGAGTCCTTCTGCATCCCTGGTCTGTGGAAGGACAGTGATGTAAGCACACTGTAGCCCCTCCCCTATCCATAATGTAGCCCCGCCCCTTAGCTATTTCCTCTGAGCTTCATCGTAATACCCCGACAGGTCATTTCGATGTGGTTGTCAAAGGAAACACCTGCAGAAAGAAAGTGTTAGCATGCGGCGTTGTTCTTCTCTCACACTGCTAACATCATGCTAATATGGATGCTAGCTGTTAGCAAGAAATGGTGAAGGCATTCAGGAGTCTGAGTTATATATGAGTTATAACTCGCATAATAATCTCTAATTTGAAGGGAATTCTGAATTTCAAGACAAAACTTACCGATCTGAGGGAAGAACTTGAGAAAAATGTCGCACTCTTGTCATCTCAAACAAGATAAATATGCTAAAATTCAAATGTAGTTTTAAGCTAATGCCAACACATCACAGGCCTGTGCTATACATGTGAAGTGCCAACCAATACCGACCAGTCACAAATAGCCTTGACTCACCCAAAATTCATCTCTCGGATCAGAACATTGCCTCCAATTCTAGACTGACCACGGGTCAACAAGTGTTCAGACTGAATGCTAAATGTTACACATAAAGTCAATGTAAAAACACAAGTGGAAGCTGATACCGTAAAACTTTAATTAATAGCCCCGGCTATTATTTGCTTAAATCACTGAAATCAACAGGCCTATATTTGGGACAGGCCTTTAATTTCTTTCACACAAAACTGTTGCTCAGCAAAGATCAGGAAACACTATCAAATTGTTCATTTAAACCAGTAAAAATATTACTGTAAGAAAATTAGGCTTCAGATGATACATCAGTTAACAACCCACTTTTATACGTCCGAAGAATTTCTATTAAAAAAAAAAAAGAACTTCTTTGCAACCAGACCAGGTGTCCTATTTATAAATCAGTGTGTAGGATCCATACTGAAAATGTATGTACAAACAAAAACAAAAAATGGCATTCGCCAAAAAATATTTGACAGTTTCACCACCCAGGCTTCCACCTCAGCATCTGAGTGGCCAATTTCCTGGTTCCAAAATGTTCATAAGCGTGGGTCAAAGTTTCCCCCATCAAGTCTGTTTTCATAGATCACAACTTTAGCGTGGGAAGTGGCGTACATCTCTTTCCGTCCTCATTCTGTACATACGCAGTGTTCTTAAATGAGACCCCAGGGTGTCTAATTGAGACAGGCCTTTATTGTCAAAATTTGTAGCTAGTAAAAGAGACGGGGCGTCAATTTTGACCAGGCTTTTAACTGAAGTTTTACAGTGTATGCAAAGTCATCCTGGCACAAATTGAGACAAGATGTGTCAATCAGAGTTGAAAACGTTTCGACCAGAGTGAAATGTCTGAGCTTATCCCGTGGTTTTATGACTCCACTTAGGTACAGTAATAAACGCTGGCCACATCTCCTATTTGTACAGCCGGTACGTTAGCTGTTTGGTGATTAAGTGCAGAATGCAAAAACACTCCAACTGTCACAATTGAATTAAACAAGGTGAATAACTGCAGTCTGAATAAACTCTAAGGTGGAACAGAAACTTCTGTAAAGTTCCTGCGAGTCACAAAATTGTGTCTAAATTTTCATCGTTTAAGTCATCAACTGAAAAATGAACATTCCTTACCTCTGCCATTTCTTAAAATATCACAACTCTTGAACTTGGAGCTTTCAAAGTTTTGAGTTTGTGAATACCATAAGTGAAGGGCGTTGATATGGACTCTCCTCGTGAACACGGACACCACAACCCCGTTTAAAGGCAGCAAATCAGTTAAATGGTTCATTCAAGAGACACATTTGTTCCAGGGTATGATCGTCTTCTCTCAGGTTTTCTCCTGGTAAAGCCCAGTTCAGACCATAGATTCACAACAAGATGAGCTGAAACAAACAACTACTGTCAACGTTCCGTTCTGTTACGTTGTGAAAAGCTGGCGGTTC